>CM050424.1:16544090-16574090 GCA_027564155.1 Gymnocypris eckloni scoliostomus
TGGGATGCAAAAGAAAAAAAACAAGACTATTTTAATTGCAACGTTTTTACTCATCATGGTGGTATTTGTTACGCTGCTTTTAATTTAAGCAGGTTTTTAAAACTGTGTTTTATTAATTTTCATGAAAGCAGGATTTTTTTCTTCTTATTTTATCAAATATAATTGCTTAATTTTTGTTAATTGTGCCGACCCTTTATACAATATTATTACTTAATAATGTTGATCATTGTTTTGACCTTTTATAAAATATAATTTTATAATTTAAAAATGTATAAATCCTTAATTTTTGTTTACTTTTCCAACCTTTTATAATATATCATTCATTAACTTGTGTTTATTTTGCTAATCCTTTATTAATATATTTTCTTTAACTTTTAACTTTGGTCATTGTGCTGACCCTTTATAAAATATGATCGCTTAATTTTTGTTCATTTTGCCAAAAGTTTGTAAAATATATTTTCCTTCATATTCATTATTGTGCTGACTGTATATATTATATAACTCCTTATTTAATTATTTAATTTTGCCAGCCTATTTTAAAATATATTTCCCTTAATTTTAATAGTTGTTTTGACCCTTTATAAAAATAAATTTCATTAATATTTGTTAATTTTGCTGATCTTTTATAAATAAAAACGCTTATTTTTTGTTTATAAGCTGACCGTTTATAAAATATTATTACTTAATAATGTTGATCAATGTTTTGACCCTTTGTAAAATATTATTTAGTAATTTTTAAATGTATAATTCCTTCATTTGTATTTACTTTTCCAACCTTTTATAATATAGAATTCCTTAACCTGTGTTAATTTTGGTAATCCTTTATTATTACATTTTCTTTAACTTTTAACTTTAGTCATTGTTCTGAAATTTTATAAAATATATTTCATAATTTTTTTTTCATTTTGCTGATCTTTTATAAATAACATTCCTTATTTTTTGTTCATATGCTGACCCTTTATAAAATATTATTACTTTATAATGTTGATCAATGTTTTGACCCTTTGTAAAATATAATTTAATAATTTTAAATGTATAATTCCTTCATTTTTATTTACTTTTCCAACCTTTTATAATAATATATTATAATGTTAATTTTGATAACCCTTTATAAATATATTTTCTTTAACCTTTAACTTTGGCCATTGTTCGGACCTTTTATAAAACATAATTCCTTTATTTTTGTTCATGTTGCTGACCGATTATAAAATATATTAGCAAGAGCATCCGTTCAGGTCTCAGGTCCTCTCCGACCCCAGTCCATCAGATCCCCCAAGAGCACCTGATGTGTACCATCTGCCTCAGTCCTCCACGGGCCTCCAGCACAGCCACAGCAAGAGATCCAGAGCCAGAGCCAGAGAACAGGCGCTGTCGCCCTCCAAACAGCCCTCGCCCGTCAGCGAACACAGCGCAGGGTTTGTGCTCCCTGTGGTCCAGCGACACGAGCACCATCATCATCACGAACACCATCATCATCACCACTACCACCACTACCATCAGACATGACTTCACAGACACAGAGCTCACTTCAGGCTGGAGTCTCTATTCCCGTCAGGTAGAGCTGCACGATTATTAGAGGTGTGACGATAAATCAATTCATGGAAACTGGTATGAAAGTGCTCACGCGGTGTGTGTGTCAGGAACTGGAAGCAAACACAGTCCTCTGCTGTTAAAAACTAAGCTCAGAATTCGATTCAAGAGAGAATCGCAATCATTCAGAAAATCACAGAAGCGATACACAAATCGATTAATCGGCGCACCATTGACAATTAATCGGCGCACCACCGGCGATTAATCGGCACACACCGCGACGCACCACCGGCGGCGGCGATTATTGACGTTGCACCGGCGCATTGGTATTGACGCGCCACCGGCGATTAATCGGCGCACCATTGGCGATTAATCATTGACGATTAATCAGCGCACCATTAACACATGCGATCTCATTTCTAAATAACAAGGATTGGTCCGTGTCTGTTAAATCTTTGGAAAAGTTTAACTTTTAAAGTTTATAGTTCGGATATAGTTAAACATTGATGTCTATGGTTGCGATCAAAATAGAGCAAATCTCGCTTTTGAAAGTAACTGTGCTTTTAATAACGTTCTTGTCGATTGCAAAATATGTATTTGTCATTGAATAATTAATTGAAGAGATTCGTTCAAAAGCGCTGATTCATCCAGTAATGAAACAAGTGAAGTATTTCTGAGTGAGTCATTGAATCTTTCATTCAAACCAATTTTGCATAATTTTAATACATACAGGTGCATCTCAATAAATTTGAATGTCGTGGAAATGTTCATTTATTTCAGTAATTCAACTCAAATTGTGAAACTCGTGTATTAAATAAATTCAATGCACACAGACTGAAGTAGTTTAAGTCTTTGGTTCTTTTAATTGTGATGATTTTGGCTCACATTTAACAAAAACCCACTGATTAATTTACACCAATAAATGAACTTTTCCACGACATTCTAATTTATTGAGATGCACCTGTATATATTATATATACGCATTCAAAGTAAACGTTTTTATTATATATCTGTGTGTACTGTGTATATTTATTATGTATAAATACACACACATGCAGTATATATTTAAGAAAAATATATAGTGTTTATATATTTAATATAAATTATATGAATATAGATATGTAAATATTTTACAAATGTATACTGCATGTGTGTGTGTGTATGTATTTATAATAAATATACACAGTACACACAGATATGTTATGTAAATAATATTAATTATGTAAATAAGATTAATCGTTTGAATGCACTACTATATATATATACAGTATATAATTTGCATGAATTATTAAAAATGTTAATAGATATATTTAATAATTTGTGAAAATAATTAAACACTTAAATAGACTGCAGCATTTAATACTTTGTCACAGCCTCTAGTAAATTACATATTATTTTAAGTTCAGAATCGTGATCTCTTAGACAATAAAAATAATGATCTTAATTTATCCAGAATCGTGCAGCTCTACCGTCAGGTTTGTAATGGTCATTTCTGTTCTGCAGAATGAATGTTCAGCTAATAATTCTATAAAAGCATACAGTTGAAGTCAGAAGTTTACACAGATCCAGAATCTGCTAAATGTGGATTATTTGACCAAGTAAGAGGGATCATACAGAATGCATGCTATTGTTTATTTAGTACTGACCTGAATAAGATATTTCACATAAAAGATGTTTACATGTAGTCCACAAGAGACAATAATATGAGGGACTCATATGCAACTATTACAGAAGATTCAAACACTCACAGATGCTCCAGAAGAAGAAACCATCATTAAGAGCCGGGGCGTGAAAACTTTTGAATTTGAAGATCAGGGAAAATGTAACTTAATTTGTCTTCTGGAAAACATGCATCTATCTTCTGTAGCTTCTGAAGGGCAGTACTAAATTAAAAAAGATATATATTTAGGCAAAATAAGAAAAATATACACATCTTCGTTCTGTTCAAAAGTTTTCACGCCCGGCTCTTAATGCATGGTTTCTTCTTCTGGAGCATCTGTGAGTGTTTGAATCTTCTGTAATAGTTGTAATGAGTCCCTCAGTTGTCCTCGGTGTGAAAAGATGCATCTCAAAATCATACAGTCATTGTTGGAAAGGGTTCAAATACACAAAAATGCTGTAAAACCAAAGAATTAGTGTGAGCTGAAGGGTTTTTCTGAAGAACAGCAGACAGTTGAACTGTTCAGGACAAACAAGAGACTCATGAACATCTATCACTAAACTAATAAACACAGCTGTGGATCATTCAGACAACAACACAGTGTTAAGAATCAAGGGGGTGAAAACTTTTGAACGGGGTCATGTTATAAATTCAACTATTATTGTCTCTTGTGGACTACATGTAAACATATTTAATGTGAAATATCTTATTCAGATCAGTAGTAAATAAACAATAGCATGTATTCTGTATGATCCCTCTTACTTGGTAAAATAATCAACATTTAGCAGATTCTGCAAGGTGTGTGTAAACTTCTGACTTTAACTGTATATCAGATCCTCAGAAATCTGCTCTGCTCAAACTCAGGCACTTATTACGTTTATTAACTATATTGTGATCATTTACACAATGAACGGAATGAAAATAGAGCTAAAGTTAGTCATTGCTGACCGTTTACATGAAAACATCAACTTTTTTAACCATCTTTTGACATTTTGATTATGCTTATACAGATTTGTGCAATTTTATCAAGTGTGATTTAGAGATCAACCAACAGCACAAAACATAATGAAACTGCGTTTTGTTAATTAAAATGGTTTTACAAAAGAGCAAAGTGATATTGAGGACACTAGAAAATAAATATAAATCCGTTATCAGTAAACACACACACACACATGCACACGCACACACACACACACACACACACACACACACACACACACACACACACACACACACACACACACACACACACACACTCACACACACACACACACACACACACACACACACACACACACGCACGCACACACACACACACACACACACACACACACACACACACACACACACACAAATATTTGGAATAATTAAGATTTTTATGTTTTTGAAAGAAGTCTCTTTTGCTCACCAAGGCTGCATTTATTTGATCAAAAATACAGTAAAATCTGTAATATTGTGAAATATTATTACCATTTAAAATAACTAATTTCGATTGTGATATATATTCAAATGTAATTTATTTCTGTGATGCAGCGCTGTATTTTGAGCATCATTTCTCCAGTCTTCAGTGTCACATGATCTTCAGAAATCATTCAAATCATAAGAGACTTATAATTGAAAATATATAAAATCTTTATTATTCTAAAGTTTTCCCTGGTAGTGTATATATATGTATTTATACATATTTAATTTGAAACATTTCAATTAGAGACCAGGGCAAATAAAAACAGCAATCAAACCATTTGAAATGATTTAAAATACACTTGATTGCAATAAAGGAGACTAATGTGATTAGTATATTCCAGTATATGTATATATATATTCATGACCCCATAATATTGAAAATGATCATCTCTGGTGTAATTCATGTCTCTCTGTCACTCAGATGTGGTTTTGTGTACGTATTCTTCTCAGGTGAACAGTGCTGCTCTGTAGCTTTTCTGGGGAAAAAAGGCTATTTCTCCTTTGGACTGAACGAGGAAATATCACCACTGCCAGTTTGAATGCTAAAATATCCTTTAGGTTTCAAAATAAAGACTATATGAATATAAACATTTTACTGTATCCTGCATATGCATATTTATCATGGTTTATATGCATTTGTTTTTTATATATATTTTAATAA
The DNA here is from genome assembly GCA_027564155.1 of Gymnocypris eckloni scoliostomus. Classification (NCBI taxonomy): domain Eukaryota; kingdom Metazoa; phylum Chordata; class Actinopteri; order Cypriniformes; family Cyprinidae; genus Gymnocypris; species Gymnocypris eckloni. The sequence continues at coordinate 16,549,406 of CM050424.1, forward strand.
AATACATCTAATGCATTTGACGTCTGTCTTTCATTCTCTCAATCAGAGAAATGTATAAACTGACTTAACTTTCTGTTGTTCGGTCATTTTTAACTGAACATTGTTTTTGGATTTATTTTTTATGTATGCACTTAAAAAACCTGTTCCGAAAATATATTTTAGAATGATAAAATCTGTTAAAACACAAAATATTAAATAAAAAACATTAATAAATTAAAATATAGAACATAATTTAAAAAAAGCTACTTTTTATCCACCACACGAAAATAATTCATTAGAAGTAAACAGCAAAAAGCATTAAACTATATATATATATATATATTAGAAAATAAAATGTTCCAGCATTAAAAAAATTATGCATTCTGAAAATGTTATGAAATCATAACAAAGACATTAGAGAAATGAATAAACTGACTTAACTTTCTGTTGTTCGGTCATTTTTAACTGAACATTGTTTTTTGGATTTATTTATTATGCATGCACTTAAAAAACCTGTTCCGAAAATATATTTTAGCATGATAAAATCTGTTAAAAATACAAAATATTAAATAAAAAAACATTAACAAATTAAAATATAGAACATAATTTAAAAAAACTACTTTTTAATCCACCACACGAAAATAATTAATTAGAAGTAAACAGCAAAAAGCATTAAACTATATATATATATATATATATATATTAGAAAATAAAACGTTACAGCGTTAAAAAAAATGATGCATTCTGAAAATGTTATGAAATCAAAACAAAGACTTTAGAGAAATGAATAAACTGACTTAACTTTCTGTTGTTCGGTCATTTTTAACTGAACATTGTTTTTTGGATTAATTTTTTATGTATGCACTTAAAAAACCTGTTCCGAAAATATATTTTAGTATAATAAAATCTGTTAAAAACACAAAATATTAAATTAAAAAAACATTAACAAATTAAAATATAGAACATGCATAAAAAATGATGCATTCTGAAAATGTTACGAAATCATAACAAAGACATCAGAGAAATGAAAAGGCAAGAACCATGCGTTTCTTCATAGAGACTGTCCTCCTTCTTAAAGTAAAGACTAGAGATATAATGAAGCTCCTTCAGTGTACAAGAAGATATAGAGAAGAGCATGTTCTCTGTCAGTCTGAGGAGACTCAAATGTCTTTTTTATTTCTACTATGACACTTGTTGCTCCGATATCTTTTTTGCAACAACATTTAAAGCTTTTTGTGAAGTAGTTTCAATGCATTCAGTACAAGAGCACATAGAAAACAAGGCCTTAACGCGATGTGTCAGACCAGAACTGCTTATAAGAGGTTTTTTGCGAGCGGGCCAGTGAGGATTTAATCGGGGGCCAAATAAGGACCCCAGCCGTGCCACACAATAACAGGGTGAAAGCGAGGGGAGGGTCGCAGAAATGCAAATGCACCTACTTTGTGCTGCGCGAGAGACCCTCCTCTGCCATTGACAGAGAGCTGCTTCAGTCGGATTGGGTGGAAGTTAGGAAATAATGTCAGTTCAGCGTCGCACTTTCACACGCTCACCCGCATTCCTTCAGCGCGACGGACACGCGCGGAACTGACGCGACGCGATGCACAGCCTATAGAGAAGGTAAGAGAGCGATATCTACAATCCTCCACCTGACAAACTCAACATGCAGAGTGTCTGAGATGACAAAACAGACCGTTTTTATATCTCAATTCAAATAAAATAGCATGTATTGTATTGTGCTGTAGCTGTGCTGAGACCTTGGTACCAGCAGTACATCTTATCCTGGTTTAAAGCATTCTTTCTGTGATCATATGCAGTGCATGCTGAGCAAAGTTTGGGTTTCTTGACTGATATATGTGACTCTGGAGCACAAAAGCAGTCATAAGCAGCACAGCTATATTTGTAGCAATAACCAACAATGCATTATATGGGTCAAAATTACCCTTTTATCTTTTATGCCAAAAATCATTAGGATATTAAGATCATGTTCAATGTTGTACATTTATACCGTAAATATATTTTTGATTAGTAATATGCATTGCTAAGAACTTCATTTGAACAACTTTAAAGATGATTTTCTCAATATTTTGATTTTTTTGCATCCTCAGATTCCAGATTTTTACAAATATTGTCCGATCATAACAAACCATACATCAATGGAAAGATGATTTATTCATAAATCTAATTGTCCAAAAATGAAACCTTATGACTGGTTTTGTGGTCCAGGGTCACGTATGGTTAGTGATAGATTGATATATCATTCAGGTCGATTAATCGGACGATATTTGATTATTTTGAGAAGTTATTTTCAAAGCTTTTACTTGTTAAGTTATAAAAGCTTTTTCTCCATGTTCTCTAAACTTTACTATGATTTAAATGACTAACTCTAAAATGATTTTAACTTTATTCTTGGTTATGCATAGAGTTACGCCAAGTTAACATTCTATTTGACCATTTTGAAACATTACTTTGAAATGTTATCTGCATGTTTTGAAACAAGTAACATTTAAACAGCGTCAGATGAGCGTTCAGGGGAAAGATAGTCCATGAACAAGGGAGAAATCATGTTTAGTGCTAAAGTTTTTGAACTATTATGAATTATTAAAGACCAGAGATAACTTTGATGAACGTTCTAATGTTACTGTTCAGAATTGAACAGATGTTTTCCTGTTATTTTGTGAATATGGGGTAAATATCATGTCAAATCATTGTAATTTCATTGCTGCAGTCTTGTGTCTATATCTTATCATTGATAGTGTATACAGCATCGTATCATCCACCTGTTCTCTAAACATCTGCATCAGCTGTACTGAGCACTTCTGCTGAAGATTGTCTTGTTCATGCATCCTCTTGTTCTATAGAGACTGTTGTGCTAGTTTGCACGACTAAGCCTCTCTTGGGAAAATGTGATTATCCGCAGCTCCGACTGGCATTCAGACGCACGCATGAGAAAAGCTCTGCAACACAATAGAGGCGCTGGGAGTTTGTCTGAGATGCTGAAGGGAGAAAGAGAACAGCTTAGACATTACAATACATGCATCTGCCTCATAACGGTCTGTGTGAAGAGAAGAGAGTTCATGTACAGTGCTGGATTTGATTGTATATATCCAGCGTTATTCTTTAAAACACATATGTATGTTTCTCAACTGTTTGGTTGCGCCTGGGTATTTTGTTGCAGTGACATCAAAGAGCGAGTTGAACAATTGCCTCTTTCTGCCCTTCTACCCCCGCTGTCTCTCCCCGATTTCCACTTGATTAAGCTCCGAGCCTCTTGAGTTGAATCCGCAGGGAAAATGGTTCACTAATTTCAGGACTGGGCTTGCAAACAAAACAGGGCCACTTTTTCTTTCCTCACTAATTGAACCGGGTACGGGTTTCTCTCCGTTTGCCTCTCGAGCGGTGAATTTGAGGAGTTTGTAGATTAATAAAACCACAGAAAAGTCAGAAGAAAGGACATTTTGTGCATAAAAGTTGCTTTTGTCTTTATTTGCTCATGTTTTACTCAGCACAAGAAAAGACGTGTAGATGTTCATGTTTGACACAATTATCAAATATTTACTTTAAGACAGTTTACACTGTTTAGTCAAAGATTTTTGGAAACAGAAAAATTGAATTATGGTGGATGTTTAAATGTATTGATTTTGGTTGACGCTCAAATGAAAGACAATGGCAGTAATATTTAGAAATGAGTGAATGTTGGCAGATGAATGAATACATTGGTTCATTACTGGTTATTTAATCTCTAAGTTGTGTAATTATGGTGATTATTATCTCTGTTCAGTGAGGTAATTGTTATCACGTGGTTGTGTTTGAGTGTGTCGTGTCGTTAAGTGAATGATTGATGATCTCACGCATATTAAATGCAGATCTGAGTTTCACATTCTGTGATTCAGAGCTCGTTAAATGCTGTTATTAACACTCTTATGATCATTTATGTGGGGAAATGTTATTGCTGTGCTAATGCAGATTATGTATTGTGTTTGTGATAGTTTGATACAGACAGTTTCTGCTGTTACTCAGAGACATGTAGAAAGGAGACATTTACATGCTTTGCTAATTCTGCTTATATAGATATACAATATTCAAATATGAAATAATACATTGCATCTTATTATCAATATATATATATATACATGAAAGTTTCACTTTTTGAAATAAGAAATTACAGAAATTGAAATTAACTTTTTCAAGATATGCAAATTTTTTCTATATTTTTTTTGATAATATTTGGACCTGTATATATATATATATATTTAATATTCATTGTGATATAAAATATTATATATATAATTTTATATTATATAATTTAATTTAGTAAACATTATTAAATCTATTTTGTTTTTATATAAATAAATACAAATTATAAATATATGTATATTTATATATATCTTATATTATAATAAATATATATATATATATTAATTTATAAATTATAAGATGCATTTTATTATTTTAATTTTTAAATAAAACAAAATATAGGCTTTTTAATAATGTTTACTATGTTAAATAAATAAATATATATATATATATATATTGTATTTTTACATAAGAAGCATTGATAAGTAACCAAATCTGAGCTTGCAGATAATAAAAAAAGCAATGCATGAAATGAGATTTCAAGAAGGGCCATGTTATTATGATCATACACTGTCTGAATCCGTTTCTTCAAGCAGTTGTTCAGTAATGTGCAGTAAAACACTCCACGCGCCTCCTCGTGCTCTTCTTCTGACTCCTGCGACCAGAATACTAATGAGCCGCGGCTCGAGGATGGAGGAGAGCATGTACACATCAAACTAGTGCTCTGCACATGTGTTGATGTGTCGTTTGGAGGAGATTTTATCCGTTTTTAGTGGTATTGTGTTTGCATCTCCCTCAGAATTGGCTTCTTTTGCATTAAAGCCCTTCATGAACTTCTATGTCATATTCTTGTTCACCACTAGATGGAAGCTGCTTTCTGTGCTTATATCAGTCTGTCTTGTTTTGAGTGGAGGAGTGAAACCAGACAGACTTCCAAAGATGATGATGATGATGAAATCCAGGAGTTTAATGGCTAATAATATTTCTACTGACTAAATCATATGTTTTAAAAAAAAACTATGTGACTAATTTCTGCTCCATCAGATGCTATTCCTCTTCTTTCTATCAAATAGCAAAGAGTTTGCTCAGAATTGTGGATCTGCATAATTCAAGTTTTAGTTTCTTCCCTCATTTTTTATTAAAGCTGAAGTGTGCAAAAATAGTGACTGTTTTCAAACAGGTTTCCTTTCATCCTCCACTGAGCAGAAAACATGTTGAAACCATTGCAGTTTCTTAAACATTTCGAGGTCTCGACCTACAAATGACTTATATATTCTGCATATTAATCTGAATATGATGAAGTATTTTAACATCGGGACACACTCCCAGTTTATAAAACATCGTTGGAACGTTTTCAAATGTTCCTAAAATGATAAATGTCCGGTTTTCTTGTTGTGATTATAACATTATTGGAAGGTTGCAAAAATGTTTATTATAAAGTTTAACTTTATTTGACACAATATTTAAATGTTATTTTAATAGTCCAAGACTGTTAAAATGTCCATGATTTTTGCCATGATTACATCATTATATAAAGGTTTCTTAAAACAATCTAACTTTATTTTCACACAAAATATGATGCTATTTGAATGTTTAATTTTTTATACTCCAAGAACATTAAAAATGTGATTAGAATGTTTCCTACACTGTTCTCACTTTCTCACTTAAAATATAATAACATTATTTGAATTCTTTTTACTAATCAAAGACAGAAAAATGGCCAGTGATTAGAATCGTATTAAATATTACTAAAATGTTTATTACAATGTTTTGACCCAAAATAATATTTCTCTCACAATTGAAAAAAACATCCTAAGGACATTCTGAGAAAGTTGTTCTCATCGGTATTAGAACGTATAATCATATTATTACTATGATAACTCTATAAACATGACTTGATGAATGATTTGTCCTAACATTGATATAGGCTAACTCTGAAAACCGTTGCGTTAGCTTCGTCTGTTGAAACGTCTCTGATCTGGAACTCGTCAGAGGTGGTTGTAGTATTCAGATCCAGTGTATTTCGAGCGTTTAGCACAAACAGATCAGATCTGATAACTGTCCAGATCCAGCTTGGGACAAACAGGAAAGAGAATTACAGAGATAACGGAGCAAATGATCTGGTTTACGTAGGAGCCGCCGTTATGTGACATTGTGCCCCTAATTTGTGTTTGTAAAGTTTGTGACGTTTTGTTTGGGATACAACCAAAATATTTGGATTTTTTATATGTTTTTGAAAGAAGTCTATTCTGCACACCAAGGTTGTTTATTTGATCAAAAATACTGTAAATATTATGAAGTGTTATTACAATTTGAAATAGATGTTTTCTATGTGAATAGCTGTTAAACTGTATTTATTTCTGTGATCAAATCTGTATTTTCAGCATCATTACTCCAGTCTTCAGTGTCACATCATCTTCAGAAATCATAATAATATACTGAGAAACATTTCTGATTGAGCCACTCAAAATTACAGCAAGGGAAATTCTTTCACCGCGACAGGCCTACAACTTTATTCAACAATTCGACTCCTCCGCGTCACCCTATAACGCCATTTTGGGAGAGTATGCAACATGTACACGGTTCAATTTTTTACATTTAGATCAAAGTGTAAACAATGTATCTGCGTGCATACATTGTTTATGTATGTGATACTCTCCAAAATGGTGCTATAGTGTGACGCAGAAGATATGAATGGCTAAATAAAGTTGTTATTTTTAGTTTTCTCAGTGTACAGAAAGTATTCTCGTAGCTTCGTAATATTACGGTTGAACCGCTGATGTCACGTGGATTATTTTAACGATGTCTTTGCTATGTTTCTGAGCCTTGATCGTGTTAGGATCCTTGCCGTCTATAGAGGGTCAGAGCTCTCGGATTTCATCTAAAACATCTTCATTTGTGTTCTGAAGATGAACGAAGGTCTTACTGGAACGACGTGAGGGTGAACTATCCCTGTAGTGATGCAGCTTGTGCCACGGTCTTGAGCTGCTCTTGAGATACGGCTCGTTCTCTGGAGACGAGTATAATTAACCCGAATGAAAACAGGAAGCACCTCGCCCGCGTGCTCGATCTTCCCTGCGGATCTGACGTCTCTGTTACGGTACGGGATGAAGTCAAGCGTGTCGTTGTCACACGCTTCTCGAAGCTTTACTGGAAGCGACGAGGGCCCGTTTCCCGAAAGACCCTTCAATTATCTCCCAGCGTCCACAAGTGGATGTCCAGTACAGTCCTGTCAGGCTTTTGAGTGTTTCACAAATTCAGCGAGACGCGTCTAAAGATAAAGGACAAACATATTGACATTTTCTGGTGCAAAGCTAGGGTATTGTGTTTATTTTAATACTGTGTGCAAATGTCACTACAACTAACTTATCGGTAACTTATTGGACTGTTCACACATTTGTATGACCATTTTCAATGTAATATTGCATGATTATTTTACATATCCCAATGTTTTTGCGCATTTTTGCACACACTGATTTGACCAAACAACACACTAGCATCAAGTTTTTATTAGACTTTACTTTATTTTATTTTATTTTAAACACCTCGGTATCAAGTTTTGCATTAGAAAATGTTTAATGTAGTCTCTTTTTTTTATTTGTCCTTTATCAGAAATATTTCCCTAAAAATATCCCCAAGTTTGTTAATGTTTCTATTTTATTTTAAACACCTTAGTATCAAGTTGTGCACTAGAAATGTCAAATGTAGTAGTTTATTTTATTTGTCCAATAATATCTGAAAGGTGATACTTAATATCTGATAGGTGTTAGTTTCTGAACTATGGCTTTTACTATACTTATAGTGAGTTGAACAAAGAAAGATTTGTTTTTATAAATCTGATTAATTATGCGCTTGATGAGCACATTGATGAAATATAGTTTGTTCCCTGGACTTTTCAAAGGTCATCATCAGATGAGTCTCGTCCACAGCTTCTCTAATGGACTCCGAACCCTCCTGAGATATTTCCAGTCTTCCTGAAGCGTCTGTTCATTCCTCCATCTCTGACTCACTCGCAGTGAATCTCCACAAGCCCTCGGCGAGTTAGTCCTGCGTAAACTCCTCCAGCGTTGGCCTGTAATTTCAGTAGATGACAGACTGGACCATCCAGGTGTTTGATACGCAGCTTCCTTCTCTTCCTAAATCACAGACCTGGACTAAAGGCCACATTTCACTCCTGTTCGCTGGGGAAACGGCGAAGGGAGTATTCGTAGCACAGTTAAAAGCAGTACTTCATCCTCATCCTCATGCTTTAGGGTTGACATCATTGCGACTGGTTCTCGTGGCGCTTGAAAGTGAAACTGGAGAGGAAGATTTGAACAGAGATTGGTGAATGTGTGTCACTGAATGTGGATGATGGTGCAGCTGTGGCAGGGTTGATTGATGTGAAGGAGGAGTTGTGTCTGTATCTAAACACCTGCAGGTTGTTTGAGTGTTTCCTGTAATCCATGTGATAATACAGCCTGACATCTGCTCTCATCTGGGTTCAGTGAGGACAAGCTATGTGTGTGTTCTGCTGTTCACACGCCATTTACTGATCAGAAATACTGACTAATATTATTAGAATTTAAAATAGATGTTTTCTATGTGAATATCTGTTAAACTGTAATTTATTTCTGTGATGCGCAGCTGTATTTTCAGCATCATTACTACAGTCTTCAGTGTCACATGATCTTCAGAAATCATAATAATATACTGAGAAACATTTCTGATTATTATCAATGATGAAAACATTGTGCTGCTTCATAATTTTTATGGAGACTGATACATTTTATTTTTCAGGATTCACAAATCAATAGAACGCTCAAAAGAACAGTGTTTATTTGAAACAAATATTTTGTAACATTAGAAATGCATTTACTCTAATCTGATCAATATAATACATCATTGATTAATAAAACTAAGTATTAATTTCTTTAAAAAAAAATACAAAATCTTACCGACTCCTAAAAAAATCCTGAATTTTGTCACATTAGATGCAAAAATCAAGCAGCATCTGTAATATATTTTTTTATTTTTGTAAATAATTTTTCAGTGGTCTCTTTGTCTTCACTGGACTTTTTGTCTTCTTTTTCAATGATACAATCTTCAATTTATTCAATGATTTATTGAAAATACCCGCCCGATTTCTTTGCTTTTGAATGAGTTCGAATGTAAAAACTCTGACAAATGAATTGTGCTGATGCTCATCTTTGAGCTGTAATGGCTGGAGATAGCGTTCTATAGTAAGCGTGCTCACTTCAAGGCTTTGGCTGAGACGTATGGAAGAGAGATGACACGAGCAGATAGGACTCGGGTGTTTCTGGGATGCCTGCAGGATCTCAGACTGACTTTAGCTTCGTGTTCTCCTCAGACCACCCGGAGTGACTGAGGAACATGTTGTGTCTGAGCTCGGCGCTCCGGATCAAACCACAGAGACCGGAGAAGGTGAGACATTCTGCGTTCCTTTTTATTCATATTTACAGTAGTGTTTTATTTTTATATTTTCTGTTTTAATGTACATTTTTAGCTAAAGTTTGAGTAATTTTATTGTGTTTTTTTGTGTGTAATTTTTTCTTTTTTTATGTCTATATAGTGTTTATTTAGTTTTATTTGGCACATCAATTAAAATTTAATTACAATAAGAAATGTAATGCTTTGGGTTTCTATGTTATTTTTTATTATAGTTTTTGATTAAAATTTTGAGGTTATATAGTTTTTATTTTCTTTTAATTTAATCTTTTTATTTTTGTTTTATTTACATTTTTAATTACATTGTTTTAATATGTTTATATCATTTTAGTTTTATTTAATATTTTTTATTTAAATAATTAATATTTAAATTTGAACTAAAGTTGATTAATTTTGTTGTGTGTTTTTGACATTTTTATTATTTTTATTTTAAAATATGTCTATATAATTTTATTAACATATATATTTCAGTTTTAGTTTAACTTTAACTAAGAAATTGCTTTGGCAACTAGCTGAAATAAAATGTTAAATATATTCAATATTTTATAAATATACACTATAAAATGTTTTTAAAAATTACATATATTTTTGTCTTCTCTATTTCAGTTAACATTTATTCAGTTAAAGTAATGAAAGTTTCTCTGGTTTTAGTTTTAGTTAACTATAATAACCCGGGTGGTTTTGTTTTTGTTCCAGCATGTTTTAAATGTCTGTTTTTCTGAAATATCCATTAAGTTTCTAGAGGTTTTCTATGAATTTAAAGGTTGTTATTTTTTGGTTTGCATGCCTATTTTGATAAATTTATCATTTTACATTTTTTTTATGTATTTTGGAGCCACATTGTTATTGTATCCACAGAAGAAGCCAATTCAAATGCATTCATTTCAACACAAATTTTCACCTGCGATTAATCTCATAAAAATGACAGTATAAAGTATGTACTCTTCATAGATGTTCATTTTGACTGTTATTTTGTGACCATAGGCTGTTTACTGGCCTTTAACCTCAGCGTTTAGAGGCTTGAACTGTGTGTTTGGGTCAAGTTCCTTCTCCATGTGGTCTGTGTGTTAATCACATTCACAGGAGTGTGTGTGTGTGTGTGTGTGTGTGTGTGTCTGTGTGTGTGTTTGTGTGTGTGTGTGTGTGTGTGTGTGTGTGTGTGTGTGTGTGTGTGTGTGTGTGTGTGTGTGTGTGTGTGTGTGTGTGTGTGTGTGTGTGTGTGTGTGTGTGTGTGTGTGTGTGTGTGTGTGTGTGTGTGTGTGTGTGTGTGTGTGTGTGTGTGTGTGTGTGTGTGTGTGTGTGTGTGTGTGTGTGTGTGTGTGTGTGTGTGTGTGTGTGTGTGTGTGTGTGTAACCCGAACCCTCGCCTCTCCAGCCACCTGTGCCTATAGAGAAGACCGCAGCTTTTGTGTTCACAGCTCCGTGTCTGAACACACACTCGACAGGTGCCAGTCAACCCGGGAGCTCCTCTGTGCGCAAATATGTTCACTACTGCTCACAAGTTTGGAATTATTCAGATTATTCCGTCTCTGCTACTCACCAATGCTGCATTAATTTGATAAAAAAATTAACAGTAAAATTGTGAAATATTTGTACAATTCAAAACATCTTTTTTCTATGTGAATGTGTAATTTATTTCTGTGATGCAAATCTGTATTTTCAGCATCATTACTCCAGTCTTCAGTGTCACATGATCTTCAGAAATCATTCTAATATGCTGCTTCTAATAGATGCTTTATGTTCATCAAAAAATCCTAAAAAGATGTATCACGGTTGATAATAATTAGACCTATTATTAATAAATAATCCTCAATAATAATTAATGATTGAGCAGCAAATCATCATATTAGAATGATTTCTGAAGATCATGTGACACTGAAGACTGGAGGAATGATGCTGAAAATACAGCTTTGATCACAGAAATAAATTACAGTTTAACATATATTTACATAGAAGACACTTATTTTGAATTATAAAAATATTTGACCATTTGTACTGTATTTTTAATCAATATAATGCATCCTTGGTGAGCAGAGGAGACTTCTTTCAAACACATTTGACTGGTAGTGTAAATTGTAGTCTCGTATAGCCGGCTGTTAAACTTATTATTATTATTTTAATTTTTTTTGGCTGGTTATTTTTGTCAGTTAACCCTGATGCTGGTAAATACTGTAACTACACCATTTTTAGAACAAAACAAACTGTAATCAAATGCATTTTAAGCGTGTAATGCATTTCTTCACATGGTGACTTTTGCAAGGCCATCGATTAAAATTGAGCAGATTGAATCATAGTTTGTTTTGTTTATGTCCCGTTTAGTGCTGGGTTTATCTGAAATAGTTATTATCACAATAATAGACTGGCGTGGGAGTGGGGGGGGGGGCTATAAACAAAGCAGAATATAGAGATTTACAGCCGGTTGCAACAAACCACTAACGTTAATTAACCCATTAGTGATGATAATACAATTATAACTCAGGTCTTTCTCAACTTAAACGCTTTGACTGTTTACTTGCAAACAAGCACCTCAAACATTAAAATGAAGCAATAATGTGATGAATATTTGTCAATTTTTACTAGATTTAGTCCTTTATTAGTTTGGATTGAATTTGAAAATGATTTGTTTGATTGAAAAAACAAAGATAAAATCACATATATGAATATTGTATATGGAACGCTGTATAATATCCTGCTTTCCTCAGCCATGTGGGACAGGCTTCTGTCAGTTAGCCGTCTTGTTTGGACTGAGATTGATGAATGTTTGAGTCTGTCCTCACCAAACACTGAAAGTGTGGTTAATTATAAAGCCTGGTCCATTATCTCCATGTGCTCTAAACAGTGTTTGACCGAGAGGTCGAGTCGTTCCCGTAGAAGGACATACTGCAGCTCGTGTGTGTTTTCTGAATCTATACCTTCATCCTTGATAATCTGCTTCCCAAAATACTCAATACACACTCGGATCGGCCCGGACTAAAGACGTTTATTCAAGTGTGCTGTTAGTATAGTTGTTTTAAACTAAAAACAGGAAAGTCTACATTTAATGTACTTCTCAGAAATATACTTTAAATGACATCTAAGTTGCTTAACTTGACTTATACTTATACGTGTTTTCATTGTTATACGGTAGGAGGCGCTAGTGCGCATGTTCTGTACAGAATTTCCCAAAAACACAAGTGAAGAAGAAACCGAAACAACAGATGCTTCCACACATAATCAGACACGATCATCAAACATAAAACACATCAAAACTGTAACGTTATTAATAAAACCTCACCAATGAAGAGGTAATAATGACTGTCAAGCTTCGGGATGTTGATCAATCCATCTACGTTTTGATTATCATTCTGAATTAAATTCATAGTCTTTTTCAGCTTTTTGTTCAAAATGTTAGTTATTTTTTATTTATGAAACTGTGTTTACAAGCAGTCATATAAACTGTGTTTATTTATTAAACAAGTGTTTATAAAAATATTGCATGGAGCTAGAATACAATGTTTTTGTTTACAAGCAGATTCTGCAGTTCTTTCTTTTGATGTTTTGTATGTTCAGATATTCATATAACAAAATATATACAAATTAATACCTAAATAGGGACATAGTAGTATACTTAAAGTACGATGTAAAGTTCACTTAAAAAACTTACGAGTATACTTGCAGTATAAAACTACTAAACTAGTTTTAGTAACACTATACTTCAAAGTGTACTAAAAATGCCACTACAAGTATTTAATTATTAAACTATCAGTATTAGTTCACTTCAACTTGAGTTACAACTCCCCTAGAGTAAAACCCCAAAAGTTGAGTTTTACCGTTTTTGAATCCATTCAGCCGATCTGGCGGGAGCACTTTTAGCTTAGCATAGATCATTGAATCGGATTAGACCGTTAGCATCTCACTCAAAAATGACCAAAGAGTTTCGATATATTTTCCTATTTAAAGCTCGACTCTTCTGTAGTTACATCATGTACTAAGACTGACGGAAAATGAAAAGTTGAGTTTTACCGTTTTCTGGTGGGAGCACTTTTAGCGTAGCTTAGCATAGATCATTGAATCGGATTAGCCCGTTAGCATCTCACTCAAAAATGACCGAAGAGTTTCGATATTTTTCCTATTTAAAGCTCGACTCTTCTGTAGTTACATCATGTACTAAGACTGACGGAAAATGAAAAGTTGAGTTTTACCGTTTTCTGGTGGGAGCACTTTTAGCGTAGCTTAGCATAGATCATTGAATCGGATTAGACCATTAGCATCTCGCCCAAAAATGACCGAAGAGTTTCGATATTTTTCCTATTTAAAGCTCGACTCTTCTGTAGTTACATCGTGTATTAAGACTGACGGAAAATGAAAAGCTGAGTTTTTCTAGGCAGATATGGCGAGGAACTATACTCTCGTTCCGGCGTAATAATCCGTAATAATAAACAGAGGTTTGCTGCCGTATCATGAGTGCAGCGGCGCAATGATATGACACAGCGCCTGAAAGTAGTCCCCTGCTGTATCATAACTAGTTACCTAGCTGTCAGTTTATTTCTGTTTTTATGTCTCCTAAGGATTTTATAGGAGAAACATCTGAGACAGTTAAATTAACTAATTCATTAATTTAATTAAGTCTCTTGAGCTACAGATGAGCAAACTTTACGCTTTTTTTTTTCTTGATAGAAAGTCTTCTCTAAGGTGTTTCTCCTGGAATAAAGCCTGGAAATATCATACGTTTAATATTTGTTTTATTAAGATTATTGGAATATGCTGTACAAGAAGTTTAATTCAGTGAGTTACTTGCATTACTTTATAATTTACTGTGACATTTCTAGCAATTCCTGCATGACATTATTATTTTTTCCCTGTGTATAATTTCAGGAAATATCTCAACAGTGTCGTGCGGTTGACTCCATTTATTTCTATTTTTATTTCTCCTAAGGATTTGTCGAGTAAACATCCGAGACACTGAAATAGCTAATAATGATTGTTTTTTTGAGTCTGTCTCCCAAAATATACACTCAGATCTAGGAAGGAAAAATCACCAATGCAATCTCTCAATTGCTTTCTAGGAAGAAATGTGATTACAGCAAATTAAGACTTTTCAGATGATTCTCCTGAAAAAAACGTCCCAGTAAACTCTAATGGCTGCAGGAAAAATATCTACATTTCCATGCAATTATCTCCATTTGTTTCTAATTGTATTTATCCTAAAGACTTGTAGGAGAAACATCTGAGACACTTACATTAAACTGAGCTCCATTAAAAAATTACATTAAAAGATACAATTAAAAATGTAAGATTTTAACGGTAACGTTACAGTAAAAATGGTTAACGGCAAATTCTTGTAAAATTTACAGGGAATAACCGTAATCTGACCGTTTCTTCTTTGTTTTTTCTTATCAGTTATGTTTATTATGGTTGTATGTTACATCTAATGTTGTTAAATTAATGTTTATTACATATTTCAGTTGAATGAGTCTCACCATGATGGTGTTTACTGCTTGTGTAAATCACGCTGTGCACCTTCTATATGTTATTATTAAAAGCTGCTTGTGATGGGCTTTGGTTCATCATGTGACTTTCTCATCACCTCTGACATATGGTGGTTATCAATTTCAAAGTACGAATTTCAAAGGTACAAAACAGATTTCAGTACTTCAGAAGGTTGTTATACTAACATTATATCAGTTCATGAAATTACGGTATTTAACTGTAAATTTAAGTTAAAACTGTAAAACCTAAAATGTTACTGTAATTTTACGGTACAATTCTAGCAACCACAGCTACCGTTTTTACTGTACATTTTACAGATTTTTTTACAATGTATGGAAGAGCAAATGTTGTGCAATAATGAGTGTTTTCTGAGTCTGTTTCCTAAAATACACAATACACTGGTCCTTGGTCGAGTCGCGTCCGTCTGATATCAGGCTTCTGTCTGTGCTTTACACTCCCACAGCAGAGGAGACTGCATTCCCAGACCAGCTGTGTGTGTGTGTGTGTGTGTGTGTGTGTGTGTGTGTGTGTGTGTGTGTGTGTGTGTGTGTGTGTGTGTGTGTGTGTGTGTGTGTGTGTGTGTGTGTGTGTGCGCGAGCGTGTGTGTGTGTGTGTGCCTGTGTGTGTGTGTGTGTGTGTGTGTGTGTGTGTGTGTGTGTGTGTGTGTGTGTGTGTGTGTGTGTGTGTGTGTGTGTGTGTGTGTGTGTGTGTGCTTTCTCAAGGCCATGTGAGCTGCTCAGAGCACTAATGTGTGTTTCTCTGCTTGACGTCTGCAGACTCACATCCACAGGATCTAGAGAGGATTCACACACTGACCGCTGGATCTAGAGATTCACCTTTGTGAGTACAGTGTGCTTTATGTTCCAGATTCATTGCATAGCTCATGGGATCAGATCTGTATTATAATGTTGTGTGTTTAATTGGGGGAGTCGTGTTCAGAGATGTTGTAAAATGCTCTTGTGACAAATTATAGCAATGCACCAAGTCACAGTTGCCTGGCCGAATAATTGTTTATTTATATTATTAATAGTAAAACAGTAATTGATTTATTGGACATTGCTGATGTCATGAGTTTATAAAAACAAGAGCTAATCAAAGCTGTGCATTTCAGCTCTTGTGTTATACTTTAGAAAGTTGTGTGTGTGTGTTTTTAATGTTTTTGAAAGCGGTCTCTTCTGCTCACCAAGGCTGCATTTATTTGATGGAAAATTTTGAAATATTATTGTAATTTTAAAACCTGTTTCTTATGCGAATTTCTGTTAAACTGTAATTTATTTCTGTGATGCGCAGCTGTATTTTCAGCATCATTTCTCCAGGCTTCAGTGTCACATGATCTTCAGAAATCATTCTAATATGCTGATTTGCTGTTCAAGAAACATTTCTGATTATTATCAATGTTGTGCTGCACAATATTTTTGTGGAAACTGATACATTTTATTTTCAGGCTTCACAGATGAATAGAAAGTTCAGAAGAACAGAATTTATTTGAAATCGAAATCATTCAACATTAGAAATGTCTTTAATGGCACTTTCAAACACTTTAATGCATCCTTACTGAAAAAAAAATATATAACAATGTTTTTAACTTACTGACCCATAATGCTGGTAACTCTAGAGTTAGAGGTCTTTTTCTCAGAAACAGAAACTGATGCAGGATTGGAGACTTGCCCTGCGTCCCAATGTGCATACTATCCACCCTATCTGCCCTAAATAGTATAGAAAATGTATAATATCACAGAATTTAGGATGGATAGTATGCACATTGGGACGCAGGCCGAGTCTATATTTAAATCTCATTGCTTTTTAAGAGAAAGCATCCCATGTGTGAGGTTTCTTTCCTGTGGCCTGATGCATTGAGACGTATAACTTTAGGCAGCAGATGACTGACCGCAGCTTTGAGTGACTGTTTTAGTGGTCAGGACGAGTGTGGCAGCACAGGAAGGGTGCAGTAAAGCGCGGGTGGCCTGCAGTGAGATCAGGGCGTCACATTCCTCAGCAGGGTGAGCGTGTGTGACGTCAGACTGACTCCATGTCAGACAATCACAGAGACGTGTGTGTGTGTGTGTGTGTGTGTGTGTGTGTGTGTGTGTGTGTGTGTGTGTGTGTGTGTGTGTGTGTGTGAGTGTGAGGTGTGTGTGTGTGTGTGTGTGTGTGTGTGTGTGTGTGTGTGTGTGTGAGTGTGTGTGTGTGTGTGTGTGTGTGTGTGTGTGTGAGGTGTGAGTGGTGTAAATGTGTGTGTGTGTGTGTGTGTGTGTGTGTGTGTGTGTGTGTGTGTGTGTGTGTGTGTGTGTGTGTGTGTGTGTGTGTGTGTGTGTGTGTGTGTGTGTGTGTGTGTGTGTGTGTGTGTGTGTTTGTATGAAAATTCATCAAAATATAAAATAAACAATAAAATATTTTTTGTAATTATTTATATTTAATGTTTCTTTCTTTAGAATTGAGTGTGAAATATGAGCAGGATCAGTTCTTGATGCTTCATTAGACTCAGAGTCATCGTCTCCTTCTCTTCAGGAGGTGAATTAGAATAACATGTAACTAATAATCTAACTTCATGGCTTCTCTTGATTGTTTTAAAGACGCTGTCAGATGTTTGAATAGATGAGAGCTGTTTTCTGCTTCTGTGGACACGGCTACACATGAGTTATGATTATGGGAAAGCGAGCAGGGCTGCTGGGGCTAGTTTATGTTAGACGTGTTATCAGATGCTGCTGTCACCGGGGAAGCTCTTATCTGGTTCTCTGCATCTCACAAAATGGGCTTTCTACGTTTGAGGAATGTATTTTTGAGATATTTTCAGCAGCTGCTTTTGAACAACAGGAAGTGACATGTTGATGGCAGAGCTGTGTGCTTGTATTCCTCTTCATACCTGTTTGCACAAATAAAGTACTGTTCAGTATGCTGCTGTGAGCATCCGTTTTCATTCTTGGTTGAGTTGTTTGCCTGAGAAAACATCGTGCACAGCCTTGAACTGAACAGCTTGATGCAGTGACTGTAGATTAGACGGCTACTGTGTAGATCCTCGAGTGCTTCACCGCTTTACTTAAGAGCTACTCGCTCAATATAAGACGAGTAAAATACATGCATGGAACTGGAACTGCACCGATACGATCTGAGATGAATCATACGGTTTGTTTCAGCTAATAATGTACAAGACTGAATGAGCTCTTCATACCATGAAGCATTGTGACTTAAAATCAATTCAATATTATTCATTATAGATATGAAATGTTATATATATAATGCAAAATATATTATTTGTGTGATTATTATATTTTAATTAATTAATTAAATATACAAATATAATACAAATATTTTTAATTAATTAACATTTGATTTGATTTTAATTAATTAATTCAATGTTATTGATTGTATGTATAAAATCCTATATATATATAATTTACAATAGACTTTTGCAATACATGTATATGTGTATTTATTTATATTTTATTGCATTAGTATTCAGACACATTACATGTTCAAGACTTTAAGAAGAAGGCATAATTGCATCATTTGCAGTGCTGAGATATTTTAACGTGATTCCTGTTTCCATAATAACAGTTATATATTTACATATATATATATATATATATATATATATATATACACACACACACACACACACACACATATATACACACACGCACACACACACACACACACACACACACACACACACATATATATATACACACACACACACACACACACACACACACACACACACACACACACACACACACACACACACACACATATATACACACACATATATATTTTCTGATTCTCTTTGTTCTGGGGAATCTTTAGGAGTATATTTATCAGATAATACTATCCAGAACAACTTGCATAAGAGGAGGAAGAAAGCAGTTCATCAAAGCACTACATGTAGTTGGACAATTAAAAGTGAATTTAGTAAAGTATGAAGTTGACTTGCTATGGTGTTGAACTGTTCATCTGGCTGAACTAGTGACTAAACAATCTTGATTTAGTCTTGACCTGCTGTGTGAAGAACAGCCCTCTAGTGGAGAACAGGATGAATGATGGGTTCAGAGATACCAGATCAGTGTTTATTATAATCCTTGAAGACCTTCATCAGATACCAGAGGCATTTCCTGTGTTTGTGTGTGTAGACAAATGCTTTTCTCATTGCATTTACATTTATGCATTTGGCTGATGCTTTTATCCAAAGCGAATTCAATTGCATTCAAAGTCTGCTCGTGCATTCCCTGGGAATCGAACCCATGACCTACTGTTTGAACTGGTGGAATAGTTCAGCATTATTGACTCATCCTCAAACCTTTAAGAGTCTTCATGCAGGTCCTGTAGCTCAAACAGTGGCGCAAGGTTGTGGGTTCGATGCCCAAGTAATGCATGAACTGATCAAATGCATGCATTGAATGCAGTGTAAGTTGCTTTGGATGAAAGCATCTGCCAAATGCATAAATGTGACCCTCAAAATTATAGATTTCTCTTTTATGCCAAAAATCATTAGGATGTTAAGATCATGTTCAATGAAGATAGCTTTTAAACTTTCTACCATAAATATATCAAAATGTAATTTTTAATTAGTAATATGCATTGCTACGAACTTAATTTGAACACTTTAAAGATTATTTTCTCAATATTTAGATTTTTTTGCACGCTCAGATTCCAGATTTACAAATATTGTCCGATCATAACAAACCATACATCAATGGAAATATTATTTATTCAGTTTTCAGATGATGCATACATCTCAATTTAGAAAGATTGACCCTTATGACTGGTTTTGTGGTCCAGGGTCACAACACAATGAAGAACCGTAGCAAATATTTACAAAGCACATTATGATATCAGCTAAACCCGACACAATGATGTCATGTGACCAGTGCTGCAGCTCTTCTAACATGATGATCCACAGCACACTGGCTCCTCTGTTTAATGTGATGTTCTGGGGTTAACGTGGTCTGGTGGAGATCTTTAGGGTGGTAATGGACGACTCTGACATGTTTGGAGTTACACATTCCATGATAGTGTGTGGACATGTTCACGCTTTCCTCACGCTCGGCGCAGGTGTGCCACATGCAGACAAGCATGCAAACGCTCGTCAGATTGAGTTAACTTACTCGGGGATTGCTCAGTTAAGTGTGATTATTGTGTGTGTGCAACAAGTGTGATTAAGTTAGTGTAACTAGTTCTGCTAGCTTGTTAGGGTGTGTAACTGGCAGATAACCTATGATTATGGATTTACTGTAGATACTTCCATGAAAACCCAGTTTGGTCAGTTTTTCACTTTTATTGACTCAATGGAGCTTTCACTTATATCATCTTTTATCTATCTTTAAATAGATCTGTTCTGCATTTTCTTTCAAAAGTTGATTTATAGATTCTCATATGAAGCATTTACAACTTATTTTTTATTTATTATTATTTAAGGCAAAAACGGGCTTCAATCAATGCCATTCAATCTTATTTCTGCCAAGGAAAACCGATTGAGATATAAAATAATATTTTTTCTTTCATATGTTACATTTTAGATTCTTATGTGAAATATTATAAGACTATAAAAAAAAAAAAAAATATATTATAAAATATATATAAAAATAAAAATGATAAAATAATATAAGACTTAAGAGTCTAAAAATAGAAAATATATAAAAAAAATATATATTTTTTCTTCTTAAATTTGACATTCTTATGTGAAATATTTAGTATTTATGATGTAAATGAGCATCAATTGAGATCTAAAATAGATCTGTTTTGTGTTTTCTTTCAGATGTTGAGATTCTTATAAGAAGCATTTAAGAGTCTCTGTTTGTCTCCATTTAATCTCAGCGATGTCGAGAAGAATCAGTCGAGATATACGTGTTTTACGGTGACACCTGAAGCCTTGTGTAATGCTTTATAAAGGTGTTCATAATGCACATTTGAACGCGTACATCTTATCATAAATAATTGTACCGTGCATTATATTTGCAGATTCCGTGTGTTTTAATGCATTATGCTTTCTAAATGTGTAATAGATTAGTATTTCTAAAATGCATTATAAGGTGCATTGAATACGTTTTAATTACAATCAATAGATAAGCATTGGAATGCTTTCATAATATGCATTAAGATATATTTTTGATGCATTATATTTAAAGGCTTCAAGCACTTTTGTGTGTATGTTTTGCACGGCTTTATGTGTGTCAGCTCTAGTTTTGGGATTAGCGAGATTGAGCGCGGCACTATTGTAGTCGAGTGACCCGAGCCGCCGATGTCATGCTGAGGTCTTCTCTGCCTTCTTTTACCAAAGCGACAGCATACGCTGAAACCCTAGTCCATGTGTTTTGTCGGGACAAAGAGGTGGAGGCTGGAGAGTAGGGGGTAGTAAAGGTTTGTTCCCCTGCAGGGCACTTGTGGGACGGGGGTGTTGTGCCTGTGTGTGTTTTCTCAGCGCTAAAGGAAATTGCATCAGTATGCATTATCCAGCTGGGAGAGGCCACAGGAGGAGGGCCGTGTCTCTCAATCCTCCCACTACAGCACACACACACCGTCATGGAGCCCAGTTACTCTCTGCATGGACTTACACTGGATTCATCCTATTATTTATTTGACTATTTATGGTTGATGTGCTGTCTTGAGCCCTGAATGCGGACGCGGAGCACTATGCACTCCAGAGTGAAGTCGCGGAGCTGTGATAATTACCTGAGTATAAAGGTAAGCGCTTGACATCACACAGGCATCGGTGTTACGCTTCCAGCTGAACTTTAAATGAAGAAAGACCTGTCTTTCCTTACAGCAGGGTTATTATAATCAACTCAACGTAAAACCACATGTTTGTTACTTTAAATAAATGTTAAGTGAAATAATGTAAAATATTTGATTTATTATTTCCAAGTCAACATTTCTCATTTTTGTTTAGTTTAACTTGATGTACTAAAATACCTCAAACTAAAAAACTCAAATAAAATTAATAAACTTTACTAAAACTTACTAAAATGAACATGAAAGTACAACATTTAAAAATGTATTTTATGCAAAATATTAATAAAATAACACTGCATGGCAAAATTGTGTTCACTTACAAAAAATACTGTGGTATATTTATATTTTATTCATCAGTACGTGCTTTTATCCAAATTGACTTGTGATTAAATGGCATGGTGCCTTTACAGTATATACACCATCATAACCATATTTAGATGACATTTTGGTTGTTTTTGGGGTTTAAAAGACTTGATGAGTATTCAGTAATACTGTCAGTATGAGAACAAAACTTGAACTCGATCTGAATAATGTCACCGAGCTTCATAATTGTTGTCATAACTGAACTGAGCCGAATAATAGCACTGTTGTCCTTTAAGAGCTGCTTTATTTGAGTCAGTCTCTTATTCGGAGGACTCTGCATGATTGATTCTGTGTATTTCTCAGCATCTGTATTGTCTTGAGTCTTGACTTGTCTTTAGGTGTTTCTGTGCTCAGGTTAGTCTGTCGACCTGTCTGGTAACGAGTGGCATTAGCACTGGCTTTAGTGTGTTGTGCTGTAATCCAGACATCATGGGAGCGGCGTCTTGAATTGATCCCTCAATTACTGCACTTTAACTCGTCTCGTAATCAGCGATCGTTTGCCGTGTCACAGCAGGCTCGTGTGTGTGTGTGTGAGCTCAGAGACTCACTACAGAACCTGTTTGAGAGCAGCTGCGTGTGGCTTTTGTCCTCATTCCTTCTGTAGATGTTAACCTGTTGGACAGCTGCCAGTCACACGTTCACAGACTGCTCTCAAGATGATGATTTAGCCGGAGACTCACCTTTATTCAGACATTCAGCTGATGATATGCAAATAATTACAGTTAATAATCGTACGCTTAACACACAGACACAATTATAATAATTCAATAATAAATGTTAATAATAAATAAAATACTGTAAATAATATAATATTTATTTGAAATGAAAATAATACAATTATTATTTTTTATTAAAAATGATATTAAAATTCAACAAAATCTATAATTTTTTTTAATATAAAATTATTTAATTGGTGTATTTTTTTCTTTAGACTTAGTTCACTTAATTCACACTGTTTAATTAATATTCTGCTAACCTGAATACTGTAGCATAATAAAATAATAGATTTTTATTAATATCATCATATTGAATATTATTCTATGTAAACGATCGTATTCTTTAATATATAATAACAAATATTCAAGCATAATATTATGAATATATTTATATATTCAAAATATAAATATTCATTATATATATATATATATAAACATTTTGATTTGTATTATATGAAGATTATATTTATTTATTTATCATTATTACATATGAAAGAAGTCCTTAAAATGTTTGTTTAATTTATTAAATATGTATTTATTTTATTGTATTTTTTGAACTGTATAGCACCTGAAATGTTTAACCCATATTATGCATTTCAGGATTAATTGTAAACTGAATTATGCTCTAAATTAAAATAAATACATGTTTTATCAAATGAAAAAGAAAATAAATGAAATAGAAAAAAAACCTCCTTGATGCATTTGTAAATAGTTTTGGATAAACCCTTCTGCATAAGTGAATAAATGTAAGTATATTTGTATTTATTTTTTATAAAAGTTCAGGAAGTTTTCCCAGATGTTGTTTAAACAGCCGGTTCTGTGGAGCATCACGTATCGGAGTCATCGGACCCTGCTGTACAATCCTGCGTTTGTCCTCAGACGCTCTGGAGAGATGTTAACGCTGCGTGTATGAGACGGCTCTCAGTAACCTGTGCTCTCGCTACAAATACAAATCAAGCTCGGATGAGCTTTATTTGTCACATACACAATTATACAGAGTATAATGAGGAGTGAAATGTGTTCTCTGTACACACTTTGAGCAGTGGGCAGCCGACTGTGCGGCGCCCGGGGTCGTGGACTTCCTGTCGGAGTCGGGATTTGAACCCACAACCTTGGTTTACCTCGGGTTTCAAGTCCAACGTTCTATCCACTCGGCCATGACTGCCCGAGTCCGCTCTGCTGGAGAGACCCACCAAACACTCTCCCGTCAGACCGCCGGAGTTCAGTTCACACGCCGTTGGTTTAGAGCGGCTTCGTTTGGTCAGTCACAGCGTAGATGCTGTATGCTTGCACTGCAGTAAAAGGTGTCTAAGGTCAGCTCAGGTCAATTAGAGCATCAATAATGGCAAGGATTTGTTCAAACTGTATTTTTAGTGATCTGTTCAGGGTTCCCACAGTCTCAGAAAAACTTTCAGTTCTGGTTTCCAGGCCTGCAGAAGTCATATTAACCTTACAAATTCATACTAATTTCATAGTGAATATCACTTTTTTATACTTCGTTTTATTGTTTTGTTTTACATTTAGTCAAATATATATATATATATATATATATAATGATATTTTTTATTATATTCAATTCAAGATTATTTGTATAGCGCTTTTTACGATATAATCGTTGCAAAGCAGCTTTACAGGAAATTAAGATTTAACAATAGATTTATATTGTAGAAACTTAATATATTTAACTTATGGCAAAATTTGGTTAATTCTGTATATATTAAAGAATTATGTGATATTCATATTTATATACATATATTTGTTTTATTTATTTATTATATATTAAATAATTATGTGAGATTTATATTTATATATTTTGTTTAAATGATTTTATTATATATTAAAGAATTATGTGAGATTTATATTTATATATAATTTCTATTATTATTTTATTATATATTAAATAATTATGTG
>CM050424.1:16579090-16621590 GCA_027564155.1 Gymnocypris eckloni scoliostomus
CGGTCTGTCTGTTGCTCTGTCTGTCGGTCTGTCTGTCTGTCTGTCTGTCTGTCTGTCTGTCTGTCTGTCTGTCGGTCTGTCTGTCGCTCTGTCTGTCTGTCTGTCTGTCTGTCTGTCTCTCTGTCTGTCTCTGTCTGTCGTCTCTGTCTGTCGGTCTGTCTGTCTGTCTGTCTGTCTGTGTCTGTCTGTCTGTCTGTCTGTCTGTCTGTCTGTCTGTCTGTCTGTCTGTCTGTCTGTCTGTCGCTCTGTCTGTCGGTCTGTCGATCTGTCTGTCGGTCTGTCTGTCGGTCTGTCGCTCTGTCTGTCTGTCTGTCGCTCTGTCTGTCCTCTGTCTGTCTGTCTGTGTCTGTCTGTCTGTCTGTCTGTCTGTCTGTCTGTCTGTCTGTCTGTCTGTCTGCCTGTCTGTCTGTCTGTCTGTCGCTCTGTCTGTCGCTCTGTCTGTCGGTCTGTCTGTCTCTGTCTGTCTCTCTCTGTCTGTCTGTCTGTCTCTCTGTCTGTCTGTCTGTCTCTCTCTGTCTGTCTGTCTGTCTGTCTGTCTGTCTGTCTGTCTGTCTGTCTCTGTCTATGTCTCTGTCTGTCTGTCTGTCTGTCTCTGTCTCTGTGTCTGTCTGTCGCTCTGTCTGTGTGTCTCTGTCTGTCTGTCTGTCTGTCTGTCGCTCTGTCTGTGTGTCTCTGTGTGTCTGTCTCTGTCTGTCTGTCTCTCTGTCTGTCTCTGTCTGTCTGTCTGTGTGTCTGTCTGTCTTTCTATCTGCATCCTAACTTAGGCTACTACAATCAAATGTGCATATCTCAAATCAGGTACAGTAAATGTTTGTGAGATTGACTCTGTGATCTGTTGCAG
Organism: Gymnocypris eckloni scoliostomus; assembly: GCA_027564155.1. NCBI lineage: Eukaryota > Metazoa > Chordata > Actinopteri > Cypriniformes > Cyprinidae > Gymnocypris > Gymnocypris eckloni. The sequence continues at coordinate 16,579,932 of CM050424.1, forward strand.
GACTCGGAGTCGTTGGACCGCTGCATTCAGAGCGTGTTATCGGCTCTGTTTCCTCCGTTCAGTGCCTCGGCAGCCACCGTCCTGTGGCAGCTCTTCAGTGTAGTGGACCGACAGTACCGCGGTGACGGCCTGCGCTGCTTCATTGACTTCTTGCTGCCCGCCAAGAGAATCCTGCAGACGATAAAACAAGAGGCCTGTGTGAGTACTGTCAGCTTCAGCAGACGCAGTTTCACTGAAGCATTTCTACTAATGTGTGCAACATCTACTAATAGATCACTTTTTTATTTATATAGCAAATGTACAATAGAATTATTACACTATATAAATTAGTGCTGTCAAACAATTAATCACATTCAAATTAAATGTTTTTGTTTACGTAATATATGTTTAAATACTGTATATAAATACACACACATGCTAGTATATATTTAAGAGAAATGTGTTTATAAATTAAATATACTTATATATGATATAATTTATATGAATATAAATATTTACATGCAAATTCATGTATATATTTTCAAAATATATGCTGTATGTGTGTATTTATATATACATAATAAATATACACAGTACACACACATATATTATGTAAACAAAAACTTTTATTTTGGATGCGATTAATCACGCAAATATATGTATATGTGTATATGTATTATTTTTTATATGCAATACATTTGATTACATATTAATATATTATTACATTTTGAAACATTAACTAAGATTATTCAATGCTTTAGAAGTTTTTTATTTATATTTATTTACATTTATTAATTTATCCAACGTGACTTAAAAATGGGGAATGCAATGAGCGATTCATCATAAAGGCAAATAACAAGTGCTCGTAATACAAAGTTTCAGATATCGTTTAGCATAGTTCAAGATAATATTTGTTTATTTATTTATTTAGGATATGCATGCAAACATATTGTGCATAAATGCAAATAAAAAGATGTATTCATTTATTTGCATTATGCATCATAAATTTGCATGCAAGTCCAAAAATAAATAAATAATATAATATAACATGATATAATTTGTATTGTTTGACAGGAATACAAAAAACATAAATAAAAAATGTGCATTATGCATAATACATTTACATACATATTCAAATAAATACATAAGTTTGTTTGTTTTTATATGTATTTACATTATGCATAATGTCCATGCTTGTTGAATGAAAACACTTATTTATTTGTTTATTTATTTATGGACCTGCATGGTGATGCATCATGCAATCTTTAAACTCAAACTTGTGTATTGATGGCCTGGTAATGCAGTTAACACAGGTTTGATTTATATATTATTATTTTGCTATTGTTGTTGAAATCCATAGTGCTGCAGCTAAACATGTTGAATCCATTTATATTCTCTCAGAGAGAAACATTGCGAGAGTGGGAACATGAGAGGGAGTAGGAATACTTCAGGCTGAAAGAGGATTCAGTGTTACTCTGATAAACAGCCCAAACAGAGCGTGTTGTGAGCTCACTGCAGAGAACTTGGCAAAGAATCAGGATGAAATGAAAGACCTGCTCAGGGAGGCTTTGTATTTCTGCAGGTTAGCGCTGTGTGAGCACATAGCTGAAACCTTACGCTCCTGTATTCAGCGCTGCCGTTGTCACTCTGAGACGAGAGCTCTCAGCGACCTCATTTAACTCAGGCATGATCTTTGAGGGAGTCACAGCATGCTGAAGCTTACGTGTTCCTGCTGCATCATCAGTATGATTAAACAGTGGCATCAGGGAGTCACTAACAACGCTACTAAATTAACCCTCTAAGCACCAAAGTCGCAAAATTGCGACAAGACGTCAGGCATCCTGAAATAGACCTTAGTTCCTAATATGGTGTAATATTGCACTTATATTCCCTACCACTAGATGGCAGACATGTAGTGCTTCGATTATAGACCAAAAGTGTTCGAGGAAATAGCAGAGCAAGTGAGCGATCGTGTCATTGATGCGGAAGCAGTTTCAGTTCATAGCGTGTGAGTAAATTGTGAGATTTGTGAGAGAAAATCGCCAAATGACTAATAAAAAGAATACTATTTCCTGAATATTATGAAATTCAAGAGGGCCGCCCCCTGATGACGTCATAATATGCAAATTAGATGAGTATATTTACACCCCACATAAACTTTGGGTCATGCCCAACATTTTTCTAATTTACAGTAGATCTCTGTCTTTAACCAAGCCACAAGCTTTTGAAATCTTGATGTCAAAATCCCAAAAAAATTCAAAAAAACCCTGGCGCCTAAAGGGTTAACTGGTTTTCAGTAGCAGTAAAGTATATGAGTAGCGAAGTTCTTTTATGATGTACATGATAAAATGCTTTTTTCACACTGTATTGCCATGCAGAAGTCTCTCATAAAAAACATAGGCCAGTCTGATTTATTGTGGTAAATTGCTTGTTAGCTCACTGCAATATTTATTCATTCATTCATTCATTCATTCATTTGCTGAATTATTTGAGTCCCTGCAAGGAATTTTACATCTTTTCTATTTTAATCCTTATGTTTAATGTTTTCATTACATAAATTATAGTGTTTTCTAATTTTATTTGCTGATGTTCTATTTATTGACATTTTATCTTTTCAAATCAGTGTTACTAAATGGAAATGAGAAATGAACTAGCTAAAAATATTAAAAACCTTATCAATTTCAGTTAGCAAAAATACAAGTATGCCACCTAGTTGTTATTTTTGCAATTCTGATAAGTGATAAAGAAATTATGCATTTCACTTTTAGATATATATTTTAGAATTCCATGATGTTCTAATTCATTGCATTTTTGTATCTTGAAATCTGCTTCAAAACAGAAATGAATTAATGATCGCAAACTGCAAATAACTCCATATTGTTGCTTGTACCTGTAAGAAAAGTGGCATTTTATCTGATTAATTCATTTTTTATTTTCCACAGCTGCGATTCAAAGGCCTGTTGCTGTACCACGAGGGATGGCCGCTGTGTTTGCATGAGAAGGTGGTTCTGCAACTCGCACCCCTGCATAAAGTACGTCTACGACAGGGAGATTTCTACCTGCAGGTGGTTCCCTTAGGCCGCAAAGCTGCCAAACTTGTCATAAAATGCCTGGTAGGGAGCGGGCAAGCCATCACGGAGATCCCTGTGGCCGAGAGCATGTATGCCAGCGTGTTCACGCCCGACTTCTTGCAGAATGTAACGCGTGAACGCAACCTGCACCCTCTCCAGAACTGCCTCCTCAGTACTGGTGCCGTGGTTTACCGAACACCCTGGAAGAACGTGGTCAATCCTTTGTTCGTTACCAGCACTGCCGACGCAATCATGCAGGCGCGGAGCAGTGGCGGGACCCTGCGGGGTCAGCTCAGCACCTGCAGCACCCACGGATCCACGGGAACGCTCAGTTCCCGAGACTCCCTGGGCGCCGAGTCCACCGTGTCGGAGCCAGTCCTCAGCCGCAGCCTCACGGATATGGGCATCAGCTCCCTGCACTCAGAGGATTCGCCGATGCAAAAGAGTCCCAACTCCCTTCCCCAGACGCCCACCTTGGGCAGCCCGGGATGTATTCGAGGCGGAATCAGCCACAAAACCCTCTCGTTCAGCACGGACCTTAGCAATCCCGGCCTTCGCAAGCGGCATCCCAGAGACTCAGCTGCCTTTGAGTCGCGCCGGCTTTTCCGCAAGTCCTACATGGAGGCTTTGCAGAACCCTATGAACCTTGGCTCCAGCTCTGAATCAATTCTTGAGGAAGGGACGGAGTCGGAGCCAGGAGCGCGTCGTGGATCCACCCCAAAGGAGCCGATCCCTCATAGAATCTATGGTTGTGGATTGCTGGGAGGCGATGAATCTTGCAACGATTCTCCCGGCGTCCATCTGTCCAAGAGCACTGAGCTCAGTCCGGGTGAGAGACGCTCCAAATCTCTTGAACGTACCATCAAGGCCTTGCAGGTTAAAGGCCACCGGGCTCGGTCGTCTTCCGGTGGATCCGGTAGTAGCCTTCCCAAGAAACTTATGAATGGTTATGCATTTCGTTTTGGAAAACTGGACTTGGAGGCGGCCTTTCCTGGCATCGAGAAACGGAGCAACAAAGAGAACTCAGGTAAAAACGTTTGTGAAGTCTTTTGAAGTTTGCCATTCAGTGCCAAGGTCATGGGTTCGATTTGCAGGGAATGCATGAACTGATCAGTTGCATAACTTCAATGCAATGTAAGTCTCAGGGGTGTCCAATCCTGCTTCTAGAGGGCCAATGTCTTGCACAAAAAATGCAGTAGAGCACCTTGTTTGGGATTCTTTCCCACCAAAAACAAGACCAAAACAGTATAATGGCTTTTACATTTATGCATCTGGCAGATGTTTTTATCCAAAGCGACTTGAATTGATATTGAATTGACAAGTTCATGCATTCCCTGGGAATCAAACCCATGACATTTGTGTTGCTGACATCATGCTCCCCTGGAGCTAAACTCTGCAGGACAGTGGCCTTACAGGAATAGGTTTGGACTCCCCTGCTGTACATAAAGAATTCTGCAGAGAATATTATTTATGATTCTTTCCCACAAAGAACAAGACCAGAACAGGCTTCCCTTATCAAATCATGTCGCCTGAGGCCTTAAGAGCCAGTTCTGGTTCCAGAGAGTTGTGGTCCAGTGTGTAATTATCACTTGAAGCAAACTCCGGGACCATCAACAAGCTTAGATTTTAGGAGGAGACAGCTTGTCATTCCTCTGGCATGATTTTATGGCTTGCGACCGGCTGCATGTGAGGGCTAATAGCGTGTGTGTTTTGGAATGCTTCAGCGGCCCTGCCTTGTTACAGATGAGTGCTTGTCTTTGCAAAGTGTTTGCTATACCCCAAAGGCACGATACTGCACTGAGTGCATTGCCAGGGAGACTGCACTGTTTTATTTTGCTCTTCCTGCTATTGAGCGTTTGAAAGAAAGAACGTTTTTGCCCTCCGTCTAGCGCTTCAGGCCAGGGGTGTGTTTGGGGTCTATCCGCAGGAAATTCCAAACTGTCCAGCAATCTTAAGATTTTGGGTTACTTTGCCATGTGAAAGGGTTGAATCACTAACACCATGTCCTGACCGTGCTCAACCAGATACATTTAGGAGCAAAACTTGTATTTTCATATTACTCCAGTTAGTTGATCCAGCTGTGCCAAGTGACATTATACTTGGTCAGTCACCAGTGTTGGGGGGGTAACGCATTACAAGTAATGCGAGTTACATAATTATATTACTTTTTTCAAGTAACTAGTAAAGTAATGCATTACTTTTTAATTTACTAGAAAATATCTGAGTTACTTTTTCAAAAAAGTAATGCCAGTTACTTTTCTCCATTTATTGACTGAGTGCGCCGTGTGAACATGATCTTACTGTAGATCTAATCTAGACTAAATATGAACGTGTATTAATTCATCCCACTCGCAGAAAACAGATTCAGTATTCATCAAAATTAATTAAAACAGGGAAATGCAAACTCAGAATATGACGCAATCCTGCAATAATTAAATATGTTAAACAACACAAATATATCTAATCTCATTTTATTAATCAATGTCTTTGCTGCTGACATTTGATGATCCAGTTCAATCATACTAATAATCAAAAATTACTTTAGATAAACTAACATTGTGTTTAATCACTGAAGAGTGTTGATCTTCTTCTGTGTTCTTCTGTACAGACGTGATTTACTCGTCCTTCAGTCTGAGGTTTATTCATTACACTTTTTGGTGTGAAAGGCTTTTATATTTGCTATAAATATAACTTCTTGTATTAAAAACAAACAATCAAGCCCTGCTCATGTTTAAAAAATGCAAGTAACGCTAAAAGTAATGTAACGCATTACTTTCCATAAAAAGTAACTAAGTAACGTAATTAGTTACTTTTTAGGGAGTAACGCAATATTGTAACGCATTACTTTACTAAGTAACTTTCCCCAACACTGGCCCTCATTATTTTTAATTTCATTTTCATTGCGTTCCACTTCATTCATAATAAATAATAAATATATATAAAAAAAAAAATATATATATATCAGTACATACACAGACACACACACACACTTATATTTTATTATCTACAGACTACAGATGAAAAATATCCTTTGGCTAATTCTCTCCAGAAGCCCCTCCTACTTCCACTCACTATTACGAATCTACATCCCCTCCAAAGCCCCTCCTACTTCCACTCACTATTACGAATCTACATCCTCCAGAAGCCCCTCCTACTTCCACTCACTATTACGAATCTACATCCCCTCCAGAAGCCCCTCCTACTTCCACTCACTATTAGGAATCTACATCCCTCCAGAAGCCCGCCTACTTCCACTCACTATTACGAATCTACATCCCTCCAGAAGCCCCTCCTACTTCCACTCACTATTACAAATCTACATCCTCCAGAAGCCTCGCCTACTTCCACTCACTATTACGAATCTACATCCCCTCCAGAAGCCCCGCCTACTTCCACTCACTATTACAATCTACATCCTCTCCAGAAGCCCCTCCTACTTCCACTCACTATTACGAATCTACATCCCTCCAGAAGCCCGCCTTCCACTTCCACTCATTACAAATCTACATCCCTCCAGAAGCCCCTCCTACTTCCACTCACTATTACGAATCTACATCCTCCAGAAGCCCCGCCTACTTCCACTCACTATTACGAATCTACATCCTCCAGAAGCCTCGCCTTACTTCCACTCACTATTACGAATCTACATCCTCCAGAAGCCCGCCTACTTCCACTCACTATTACGAATCTACATCCTCCAGAAGCCCCTCCTACTTCCACTCACTATCACGAATCTACATCCCCTCCAGAAGCCCCGCCTACTTCCACTCACTATCACGAATCTACATTCCTCCAGAAGCCCCTCCTACTTCCACTCACTATCACGAATCTACATCCTCCAGAAGCCCCGCCTACTTCCACTCACTATCACGAATCTACATTCCCTCCAGAAGCCCCTCCTACTTCCACTCACTATTACGAATCTACATTCCCTCCAGAAGTCTGAGATCTGCTAGTGAGCGACGCCTCGTGGTACCATCACAGAGAGGCTCAAAATCAATCTCAAAATAATCTGCTTGAATGATATAATGATCTCTAACTACTTTGCAGAGTAAGAACAAAAATATGACCTGTCACGGCAAGCCTGGTTAGGAAGTGGTGTTAGGTGAATTCATTCTCTATGGCTCTCATTTTACTTTCGTTCTCTATTTCACACACACACACACACACACACACACACACACACACACTGAGTGGTTTAGGTAAATTCCCATCTGGGATTCTGCAGAGTCCCTCTGTTCTCTGGTTTTCTTTCCCACACATGAAAATCAGAGCCATTGAGTCTGGGCAGGAGGCCACCGCGGATCCGATGACCCACCTGAGGGAGGATCTTACCTGCTCGACTCCCAGCACTCTTCAGCTCCCATCCAGATGGTCTGCCTCCGTCATAATGGGGATCTTTGTGCTCCGTCGGGCCGGTGAGGATGCTGGAGAGAGGCTTAGAGAGTAAAGCCCATCTCCACGTAATATCTGCCCTGTTACAAAGCCGGAGCGAAGCAGGGGCCAGTCAGACTTTGTTCAGCAAACAAATGTCAATGACTTTGAGGCTGGGTCAGATTACGGCTGATGTGGTTTTGCTTGGCCTTTGTGATTGCATTAGGTTTCTTGTGATTTGAACTGGTTCCCATGATACCCCAGAGCTTTGCCTCGCTCTCAGAGACGTATGCAAAGTCAACCAAATGTTGTCGTGTGGCTTTTTGAACAGTGTTGGTTAGTGAATATCTACAAGCAGCGATGCTAACTTGTATTGTCTTTCCCAGAAACACCTGACTAGTAGTTGTGTACAGCTTTATAAATGAGCAAACTGATTAAAACATGGAACTTCTGATTTGTTTTAGTGAATAAAACCGATAAAACCTGTTGAACTGATTCAAAAAAGTATATTTGTTCTATTGAATCAGTTCATTCAGAGGATTCGTGTAAATGAACCGATTCAAAAAAAGTATATTTGTTCTATTGAATCAGTTCATTCAGATGATTCGTGTAAATGAACCGATTCAAAAAAAGTATATTTGTTCTATTGAATCAGTTCATTCAGATGATTCGTGTAAATGAACCGATTCAAAAAAAGTATATTTGTTCTATTGAATCAGTTCATTCAGATGATTCGTGTAAATGAACCGATTCAAAAAAGTATATTTGTTCTATTGAATCAGTTCATTCAGATGATTCGTGTAAATGAACCGATTCAAAAAAGTATATTTGTTCTATTGAATCAGTTCATTCAGATGATTCGTGTAAATGAACCGATTCAAAAAAAGTATATTTGTTCTATTGAATCAGTTCATTCAGATGATTCGTGTAAATGAACCGATTCAAAAAAGTATGTTTGTTCTATTGAATCAGTTCATTCAGAGGATTCGTGTAAATGAACCGATTCAAAAAAAGTTTATTTGTTCTATTGAATCAGTTCATTCAGAGGATTCGTGTAAATGAACCGATTCAAAAAAAGTATGTTTGTTCTATTGAATCAGTTCATTCAGAGGATTCGTAAATGAACCGATTCAAAAAGTTTTTGTTCTATTGAATCAGTTCATTCAGAGGATTCGTGTAAATGAACCGATTCAAAAAAAGTATGTTTGTTCTATTGAATCAGTTCATTCAGATGATTCAAATGAACTGATTCAAAAAAAGTATGTTTGTTCTATTGAATCAGTTCATTCAGATGATTCTGTAAATGAACCGATTCAAAAAAAGTATATTTGTTCTATTGAATCAGTTCATTCAGATGATTCGTGTAAATGAACCGATTCAAAAAAGTATGTTTGTTCTATTGAATCAGTTCATTCAGATGATTCATGTAAATGAACCGATTCAAAAAAAGTCTTATTTGCAACATTTTTATAGCATTGGAAATCCATATTAATTTGAGTGAATCAATTAATTCAGATGATTCATGTAAATGAACTGATAAAAAGAGCCTGTTTTTCTATTTTTTATAGAATTCGAATTTCCATTTCATGCCAGTGAATCAATGTATTCAAATGATTCATGTAAATCAACTGATTCAAAGAAGTTTGTTTGCTACATTGTTATAGCATTATAAATTCTAATTTGTTCTAGTGAAACAGTTCATTCAAGTAATTCATGTAATCTATCAAGCAACATACTTTTATAACATATTTAGTTACATACTGAGTTTATGAATGATTTAATTATACTAGTTTTTTTTCAGTAAGTTGAATTCGATCTGCTAGTTTAATGACGAGACCCTGATTGAGATTAATTCATTCAGAAAAATGTTTGCTGCGTTTTATAGCGTTACTGAAAGAAACGTAATGTTTTTTTTTTTTTATTAAAGAAAAACGCAAACATCTCAAGGCACAATACAAGTATCAATCTGTTAAAAACTAAATGAAAAACAATGAAACAAATAAGGATAGTAATTGGCCATATACCTATAAACGTTACTTACAGTACTGTAAGCATACAGATAAATATATAAATATCAACCAAGAAAAAAAAAAAAAATAGGAAAAGAAGCACACACAAAACCTTTTATTCAAAACCTGCCTCCTTAAAATGTTCCAAAAATGGGCCCCAAGATTTTATAAAAAGATAGGGTTTCAATCGAACTCCAAATTGAATCTTTTCAAGTTTGAGGGCAAAAAGAAGGTCAAAAACCCACTGACGATATGTTGGAGGAGATAGCAGCTTCCAGTTAATTAGTATAAGCCGTCTAGCCAAAAGTGTGCAAAGTGCGATATTATCCATCTCTAAAACTGTCAATTTCACATTTTCCGGAAGAACCCCAAATAAAGCTGTCAAAGGGTTGGGGTCTATTGTTGTAGGGAAAATTTCTGAGAAACTCTTAAAAATATTTCCCAAAACCTTAATAACTTAGAACAGGCCCAAAAAGAATGAAGCAGGGATGCTGGTTCCACACAAGAAACTTACATTTTGAGTCATTTCAATGAATCAATTAATTCAGATGATTCATGCAAATGAAATGATTAAAAGTCTGGCTGCAACAGACTAATATTTAGTTAAATGCAGCTGTTTTTCATGTTTTCAGCCGAGTTTATAAAGTGTTTTTTAATTACTGTATAACTGGTAAAGTTAGATAATTCATAAAAATACATTCTGATAGTTGTATTTGTTGGTTGGTTGGTTGTGTGGTGTTTGTCTGTGTGTTATGAGAGTTTCGCTGTCCGCTTCCTCTGCTTGTTGAGAACAGGAGCAGAGCTCAGATTCACACAGGAAATGATGTCATGACAAAGACAATAGTAGAGGAACTGACAAGAGTTTGAAGTCTGAAACGTTACATTGTTTATTTGTAAATGCGTAAGATGTGCTGAAATGACACTAATATTTGTACACAGTATGTCACTAGTCTTATTCAATCAGATGAAAGATCTTTATATGAAGTGCATCATACTTTCAGAACAAGGACTGGCTTATTTTCTCAATACAGGGCCTCGGGGAAAGATCATTATTTCTTTATTTTATTCAATTCATTCAGATGATTTGTGAACTGATTAAAAAGTCTAACATGTTTGTAGCACTGGATATTCTGAATCATTCTAGTGAATCAAATCATTCAAATTCATGTAAATGAACTGATTCAAAAAAACTTTGTTTATAGCTTACTGTTTAATTAAATACTGCAGTTTATCATGTTTTCATCTGAGGTTATAAATGAAGTTTTTATTAAATCTAAGTTAACGATGCCATCCTAACTGAGATGCATTCATTTATTTAATTTTTTTATTTTTTTTATTTTTTATTTATTTTATATTTATTTTTTTAATATATTTTTATTTATTTTTTTTGAGTAAATCATTTTAATCAGGTAATTCCTGCAAATTAACTGATTTGTTTTTTATTTTATTATTCAGTTATTAATTTTATTCACGTGATTCATACAAATTAGCTAATTAAAACATATTTCTATTTTATTTTAATGTATTTTATTTAATTGATTGATATTCAAATGTTCTTCCTCAGTGCCATATAATGTTCAAATATTGTATCAATTCTTGCACAGTGTAATAAAGGCGTTTAATTACTGTGAAAATATTTGTTCTATTTGATTTGGCTAATTTAACCCTGGAAGGAAGGTGGATCATGTGTTCTTAGAGTTGTTGTTGAACTCCTCAGTCTATTCTCTCATGAGGAGGAGAACCAGTTGTGTTGTTTTGTGTTGTTTGGGTTGCTGGGTTTGGAAGAAACAGCCCGAGGGTTTGGATTCAGGAGAAAGTTGACAAACATCTGCTTCAGCTGGGAATGTCAGCCGCAGCATTCCTCGAACCAGAGCCCGAGGGCCCAGAAACTCAGCTGTGTGTGTGTGTGTGTGTGTGTGTGTGTGTGTGTGTGTGTGTGTGTGTGTGTGCGTGTGTGTGTGTGTGTGTGTGTGTGTGTGTGTGTGTGTGTGTGTGTGTGTGTGTGTGTGAGTGTGTGTGTGTGTGTGTGTGTGTGTGTGTGTGTGTGTGTGTGTGTGTGTGTGTGTGTGTGTGTGTGTGTGTGAGTGTATGTGTGTGTGTGTGTGTGTGTGTGTGTGTGTGTGTGTGTGTGTGTGTGTGTGTGTGTGAAGTGTGAGTGTGTGTGTGTGTGTGTGTGTGTGTGTGTGTGTGTGTGGGTGTGTGTGTGTGTGTGTGTGGTGTGTGTGTGTGTGTGTGGGTGTGTGTGTGAGTGTGTGTGTGTGTGTGTGTGTGTGTGTGTGTGTGTGTGTGTGTGAGTGTGTGGGTGTGTGTGTGTGTGTGAGTGTGTGTGGTGTGTGTGTGTGTGTGTGTGTGTGTGTGTGAGTGGGTGTGTGTGTGTGTGGGTGTGTGTGTGGGTGTGGGTGTGGTGGGTGTGTGTGTGTGTGTGTGTATGCGCGCCTCACACACCTGGTCTCTGTCGTGACTCAACATTGTCTCACTGTAGGTTTTGTCACACCTGAACCCAATCTTCTTTCCAGACAGTCTGTTCAATATCTGCACTATATACACTACTACTGTTTGGAGTCAGCAAGATTGTTTTTGAAAGAGATTTCTTCTGCTCACCAAGGTTGTGTTTGTTTGATCAAAAATACAGTAAAATTTGAAATGTTATTATAATTTTAAATAGCTGTTTTCTATATGAATATATCTTAAACTGTAATTTATTTCTGTGATATGCAGCTGTATTTTCAGCATCATTCTTCAGTGTCACATGATCTTCAGAAATCATAATAATATACTGATTTACTGCTCAAGAAACATTCTATTATTATCAATGTTGAAAACAGTTGTGCTGCTGAATATTTTTGTGTAAACCGTAATATATTTTATTTTTCAGGATTCACAGATGAACAGAAAGTTCAAAAGAACTATTTATTTGAAACAGGAATCTTGTAACATTATAAATGCCACGTTTGATCAATTTAATTTATCCTTGATGAAATAAAGTTTTGATTTCGTTCAGAATAAAGAAGTTACTGACCCCAAGCTTTTGGACGGTAGTGTAGCTCAGCTCAGATTGTGAAAGTTGTTTGATTTCACTGTCAAATGAACTGATTCTTTGCATCTCTGACATTTAAATGTTTCTTTTATTTGTTTGAAACACATCGAATCCTGGAAATACTCCATTATTTGCATTATTAGGTTCTGAATGCATTTTACAAATACATTTAATTATGATTTTGAGTGTTGCCACTTTAAATCAGTTTTGAATCAATGCATTTGAAATCATTCAAACTGACCATCTATAATTCAGATTTCACTACTGAAGTTTAAATATGATGCTTTTAAAACATCTCTATGTGTTCTCATACGAGACACAAGACAGGGAGGGATGATGGAGAAATACTAACTTTATGATTAACTCAAATGTGCTAATATTCACAGTGTTGCTTCATTTTAAATCATGCAGTCTTTGTCATGATGAGGTTTATTTATTTTCATTTAGTCATTTAGCAGACGCTTTTATCCAGTGACTTACAAATGAGGACAATAGAAGCAATCAAAATCAACAAAAGAGTAATAATACACAAGTGATGTAACAAGTCTCAGTTAGCTTAACGCAGTACACGGGCAAGGTTTATTATTATATAATAAATACAAAGAAAACAGATAGAATAGAAAACAATAGAGCAAGCTAGTGTTAGAGGCCTTTTTGCTTTTTTAATTGTATAATAAATAAAAAGAAAACGGATATATAGAATACAAAAAGAATAGAAAAGCTAGTCTTAGTTTTTTCTAAAGAAAACAAGCAGTAAATGAATAGAGTGCAAGTCTAAAAGGGGCATTTTTTTGAAGAATAGAATTATAATAGAGCGTGCTAGAGTTAGAGTGTCAAATAAAGATTGAGATGTGTTTTAGCTGATTCTTGAAGACGGTGAAGGACTGCAGGCTAAGGCAACAGTTAATGTAAAAGTCAGTGAAAGTGATTTTGTGGCTCTTTGGGATGAACAATAAAGCGATGTTCAGAACACACGCTTCTAGAGGCACATTAGTCTGAAGTAATACATTTAGGTAAAGGAGTGCAGAGCCAGTGTTGGTTTGGCAGACAAACATCAGTGCCTTGTATTTTATGCGAGCAGCTATTGGAAGCCAGTGCAAATTAATAAAGGTGTGACGTGCATTCTTTTCGGCTCATTAAAAATGAATCTTGCATTGCAATAGTCCAGCCTGGACAGAACAAGAGCTTGAACGAGGAGTTGTGTAGCATGTTCTGAAAGAAAGGCCAAAGGCTTGATGCTCAGATCTGCTTGTGTGTGCAGGTCTCTCTGATGACGGTCTGCACTCGAGCCCCAGGAGGAACAGTAACAGCGGCGATGAGTTTGTTCCTCCCAAACCCTCTCCGGCCCCGTCCACAGCGCCCCCTGCTGTCTGTCCTCCAGCGCGGCCCTCGCTCATCACACACGTCAACCAGGAGCTCCTGACCTCCGGCGCTCTGACGCTCCCTGGTGCGTGACTACAAAAACTACAAAACCCAAGAAACAGACATCAATGGATATACAGCGGTAGACAAAATGAGCAGAACACTAGTATCTTAAGCAGATAAAAATGATTTTAATTAGTTATTTCCATCTTTCGCTGTAGTGTGCCAGTAGGAAATATCAGTTTACATTTCCAAACATTCATTTAGCCGTTAATTGTAATAATCCAGTGAGATTTTAGTCTGATCTGATCCTCATCAGTCTGTCTGGAGTCACATGAAGAAACAGAGACAGACTCGATCCAGAAGAACTGTGTCTCGAGACGCTTCGAGAAGTCTCCTGTAAAGATAAAGTGCTGTTAATAGATTTAGACACTTGTGTAAAAATGAGGATGCTGTCAAAAATAGATTTTCGTTATCAGTTAACTTCTATGAACTTAATTAAATCAGCATTGTGTGTGAGCATCGTTGTGTTTAAAGCAGGTTTGTCCTCCGTGCACTTGAGCAGAGTTTCTCAGGAGGTTTCTCGAAGCGTCTCGAGACAGTTCTTCTGGATCGAGTCTGTCTCGGTTTCTTCATGTGACTCCAGACAGACTGATGAGGATCAGATCAGACTAAAATCTCACTGGATTATTACAATTAATGCCTAAATGTTTTAATATTCCTTATACAAATGTAACTAAATTAATATTTTTTTTATTTCATTGCAAATGAACTGCATGGTGCTGCATAATTAATTGGAATAAAACCGATTATAGAGCAATTACCAAATTACAGATGCTGCGTTTTATTAAATACATTTATATGCTGTGTTTCAGAGTGAAGCGAGACACTGTGTTCTTTTACACGCGTACAGCTCAAAACGAATTTGATTAACATTAAATTCCATTTTCACCTCAAAACTTTGGGGAAGCTGTGCCTCCCCCGACGAGCCGCCACTGCTTATGACTGGTTTTGTGGTCCATGGTCACATTTCGATTTCCCCCCAGACGGGGAGCTCTAGGATCAGTGCTCAGTTTGGTTTATGGTCTGGATGCAGGTAACCAGGACCGCGGTGGCAGAGCCGTGCTGCAGGTGTGCTGCAGGAACCAGGTGTGGACAGACGCGGCCTTCACCTCAAACCAGATCAGCGAGCTGCTGTGCTTCTACTGCGGCAGACTGCGGTGAGAAACTCTGCAGCACACGGCCTTTCGGGGAAGTCGTGGCCTAATGGTTAGAGAGTCGGACTCGTAATTCAAAGGTTGTGAGTTTGAGTCTCGGGTCTGGCAGGGATTGTAGGTGGGGGGTGTGAATGTATAGCACTCTCTCCACCCTCAATACCACGACTGAGGTGTCCTTGAGCAAGACACTGAACCCTCAACTGCTCTCCGGCGCCGCAGCATAGATGACTGCCCAGTGTGTGTTCACGGTGTGTGTGTGTGTGTGTGTGTGTGTGTGTGTGTGTTCATGTGTGTGTGTGTGTGTTCACTGCTGTGTGTGTGTGTGTTCACTGCTGTGTGTGTGTGTGTGTTCACGGTGTGTGTGTGTGTGTGTGTGTGTGTGTGTGTTCACTGTGTGTGTGTGTGTGTTCACTGTGTGTGTGTGTGTGTGTGTGTGTGTGTGTGTGTGTGTGTGTGTGTGTGTTCACGGTGTGTGTGTGTGTTCACGGTGTGTGTGTGTGTTCACGTGTGTGTGTGTTCACGTGTGTGTGTGTGTTGTGTGTGTGTGTTCATGTGTGTGTGTGTGTGTGTGTGTGTGTGTTGTGTGTGTGTGTGTGTGTGTGTGTGTATTCACAGTGTGTGTATGTGTGTGTGTGTGTGTGTGTTCACGGTGTGTGTGTGTGTGTGTGTGTGTTCACAGTGTGTGTGTGTGTGTGTGTGTGTGTGTGTGTGTGTGTGTTCATGTGTGTGTGTGTGTGTGTGTGTTCACGGTGTGTGTGTGTGTGTGTGTGTTCACGGTGTGTGTGTGTGTGTGTGTGTGTGTGTGTGTGTGTGTGTGTGTGTGTGTGTGTGTGTGTGTGTCACGGTGTGTGTGTGTGTGTGTGTGTGTGTGTGTGTGTGTGTGTGTGTTCACGGTGTGTGTATTAACTGTGTGTGTGTGTTAACTGTGTGTGTATGTGTTCACTGTGTGTGTGTGTGTGTGTATGTGTGTGTGTGTGTGTGTGTGTGTGTGTGTGTGTTCACTGCTGTGTGTGTGTGTGTGTGTGTGTGTGTGTGTGTGTGTGTGTGTGTGTTCATGTGTGTGTGTGCACTTTGGATGGTAAATGCAGAGCACTAATTCCGAGTATGGGTCACATCTGCATGTCACGTCACGTTACTTTCTCTGAGCGTCTTGTGCTTGTGTTTTCAGGAGGGAGAAGCGAGGTCTGGGTTTGACGGTTCTCGTCGACGCTCGCAGGCAGCCGGTCGCGTCTGCGCTCTTCACGGCTCTGTCTGAGCTTCAGGTGAGACCAGACACACACCTGTCCGGAAGACAAACCTTTGTGTTTAGAGTAGGATTAGATTATTTATTTTACACTCTTAAAAATTAAGGTGCTTCTTTTTGTGACCTTTTTGACTCAATGGTTCCATAAAGAACCTTTAACATCTGAAGAACCGTTCTGTGTTCTTTGTGGTGAAAGAAGGTTCTTCAGATTATTAAAAGGTAAGAAAGAGATGTTCTTTGACTGAATGCTTCTTTGTGGAACCAAAAATGGTTCTTCTGTGGCATCGCTGTGAAAGCACCTTTATTTTTAAGAGTGTATTTAAAAGAATTAAGTTCACTAAATACATTTTTTTCCCGTTTTGTTGTGAAGTTAAATCAATTGACCTGTTTGCAAATAATAATATATAAACTATAAATAATATATGAAGAGTTCGTTTGCAAAAAACAGATAACTCTTTGATAATTTGCAAAAATCATGTTTTTCATTCTGCTTTCCAATTACTCTCAATCAAACTGCATTTGGGTTATTTTGATTAAGTAAAATACCCCCTTAAAAACAGCTAACTAACACAATAAAACACAATGAAAACATAACCAAAATACTGTTTGAAAAGGTTTAAAAGCTTTAAAAAAATTTATCTGTTTTTGTAAAAAACTATTCATATGAACTCTAAAATCTTTTAAATAAGCTTTATATTGTAAAATATGTATCATTTATACAAATATTATAATCTATAACAATTATACATTTTTATAATACATTTATAAATTATAGTTTGCATCACTGGTTATTACAGATATAGTTATTTACTTTTTACTACTATAGTATTTTTTGTATTTTTCCATTATCATATAACCTTTAAAGTTGTAGTCATTTGTGTGTGTTTTTGTGATTTTTAGTAGTATTTTAATGTATATATTTCCATTTACTTTTGATTTATTTGTATTTATGTTTTAGTTTTTCTTTTTAAAAATCAAGTTAAAACTAAATTAAAATGGGAAATGTTGCCTTGGAAACTACCTGGAATAAAAAGAGTTATATTTTGTCATATTTCAAGTCACTTTTTTAACGGTTTTAATTTTGGTTTCAGTTTTAGTTTAGTTTTTAATGATTGTGATCAGTGTCTGGTTTTGTTATGTCTAACTAGTTTTGTGTGTGTGTGTGTGTGTGCGTGCGTGCGTGCGTGCGTGTGTGTGTGTGTGTGTGTGTGTGTGTGTGTGTGTGTGTGTGTGTGTGTGTGTGTGTGTGTGTGTGTGTGTGTGTGTGTGTGTGTGTGTGTGTGTGTGTGTGTGTGTGTGTGTGTGTGTGTGTGTGACCTGTTTGCAAATAATACACTTATTTTAAAAATATGTTGAAATAAGTTGTATATATTAAAGTATGATCATATTGAATCAGTTTCTGGTTTGGTTGTTAGTCACTCCAGTTAAAAGACACGTTTCAGGACGCAGCATCTGTGTTCACACACTGCTGTTTTGAGTGGAAAGCATGTTAAATGTCGTGCGCATGGTTCGTGTCAAAGATCTGAAGGAAAGTCTGTCCTCGGGGTTTGAGACGAGGCCTGTGTGAGCACGTGTCTAAAAACATGCTCATCTGTCCCAACACGCAAAATATGAGAGAAGAGCGATTTCTCCACTTAAATATGCTCTTATTAGCACTATTACATGCAATAAACGATCTAAACTCTAGTCTTAGTAATCATGCATGCATAGATTTGTTTTTGCCCCGGTGTTAATCTGTACAATAAATGACCTAAACCAGGGTTTCCCAAACTGTGAGGAAAAGCTCATAATTCATAACAAATCTAAACAATTCAAATTAAATAGTTACTAAAAATTCAATCCTATTTTTTTTTTATAAATATTTTTTTTTATTCAAAACTAATAATTAATAAAAAATCAAAACAATTCTAATTAAATAGTTACAAAAAATTAAATCCTAAAAATGTCAAATTAAAATAAATAAATACTAATAATTAATTTAATCATAAAAATTGTAAATTAAAATAAATTAATAATTTAAAATAAAAATCATCAAAAATAAAATACTTGCTAACAATTAATGAAATCATAAATATATAAAATTTTAATAAATAACTAACTCAAATAAAACACTAATTAAAGATAAAACACTAATTAAATATTTAGTTTACCTGCATATCATATCACATTAACCCATGAACATGTGAATGTTTTGTTAAATTAGTGAAATATCGATAATTGCTACTTGTTTCTGTGTACACTCTATTCTGTGTTTAAAATCAATAAAAAAACATTGGGGGGGAAATTTGTGTAATATTAATTTAATTAAATATTAATCAAAAAACTAAAATAAAAAAATGAATCCCTGATTTAATCAGTTTAGTCTTTGTAATTATCCATGTTGTTTTTCCTCTAATGTCAAAACCACAGGCTTTGTGAGTTAAATGAATAATAAATAAATCAATATTTAATACAGTCAAAATAAAACACTTTTAAAACACATCATGTATTAGTTTACCTGCATGCCATGTGACCATTACCTAACACCAGAGGACTGTACACATGCAAACGCAGTGTTAAATTGTTGAAATATGCACGTTATGATTTTATGTTTTGATTTCTCCTGTCCTGCCAGACTCTCGTACCCCATGCACTTTACTCCGTTTTGATTCTGGTGGACAGAGACACGGCGGCGGCGGTGGTGAAAGTGGACAGAGACGTCTCAGTTCCCGTGAGTAAATGACTGTGTGCTTCTCGGTCTCAGATTGTGTCGGAGCGTGTTTGTGTGAAACGTTTCTCCTCGTCTCTGTTCTGGTGCAGTGTGAAGTCCTGACGTCTCTGAGAGCTCTGCAGAAGCACATCGACTCGTCGCAGCTCACCAGAGACTTCGACGGCTCCTTCCCATACGAGCACAGCCACTACATTCACTTCAGACAGGTCTTTCATTCAATACTTCAATCATTTAACAACAGATTAGTGCTGTCAGATCCATTAATCACATCCAAAATAAAAGTTTCTTTACATAATGTGTGTGTACTGTGTATGTATATATAAATACACCTACATGTATATATTTTAGAAATATTTATATGTGTGCATATATATATATATATATATACATATGTGTGTGTGTGTGTGTGTGTGTGTGTGTGTGTGTGTGTGTGTGTGTGTGTGTGTGTGTGTGTGTGTGTGTGTGTGTGTGTGTGTGTGTGTGTGTGTGTGTGTGTGTGTGTATATGTATATGTATGTATATGTATATGTATATATACACCTACATGTATATATTTTAGAAATATTTACATGTGTGTGCTATATATTTACATATATATATATATATATATATATGTGTGTGTGTGTGTGTGTGTGTGTGTGTTTGTGTATATATATATATAAATATATATATATGTGTGTGTGTGTGTGTGTGTGTGTGTGTGTGTGTGTATATATATATATACGTTTTTTTATTAATTTATTTATTCATTAGGTGTTCAAGCACAAAGCAAATTTTATTATTATTTATCATTTGATTTTATGATATTGATATTGTTATTCTGCCCTAAAACTGATTGGACAGACAAAAACAAAAAAGACTAATTTTGTGAACTAGTCCTAGTTTTTCATCAGTGTCAACAAAACCAGTGTAGTGCTAATCTTTGATCCCTAGATCAGTACTTAACCAACAACAAAAGAAAAGTTGAAATTCAGTATTTGGATGACTATAATGATCATGTCAAATATGGATGTGATCAAATATACCAAATAAAAGCCTATAATTCCTAAACAAGACCTCTGAACTTGACAAAGTAGGAAAGAGCATGTGACATACAGTATAGTCCTAAAGAAGCAGGCAAGATAGTTAGTTATCACTTTAACAGTTACAAAGCTCAAAAAGTCTGTTGTTATGATAAATGACACTTAAAATGCAAAATAATAAATAAATGTGCTGAAGTGTCTTTTTTTAATCCGTGGACAGAAAATCGAAGCGTTTGCCGCGAGCTGCAGCGCTGCCATCTCTTCCCTCCAGACCTCCATCGAGACGCTGAACAACATCAGCAGCCTGGAGACGTCTGAGGTAATTCTGACAAACACAACTGACCTTTGACTTTCTCATCATTCTCTGCAGCAGCATTGAACATGATTTAAATAGCCCTGTTTAGTGGCACTGCCTTTGCTAAGCCCCGCCTTCAGAACGTTACTGACCAATCCAAGCTTAGCAACTGTTGCCTTCTGCTTTGTTTCAACGTAACACTTTTTGACTTTCTCAGTTTGTGTACTTATTCAATAACTGATGTATTACCTATTTACATTTATGCATATGCTTTATTTTTTAAGATTAAATGTTTTTTTCCATGACATTAGATGCCAGTGTTTTCTGTCATAACTATGCAAAGATTTTATTTCAAAATGAGTATCAAAGCTCCTAAACTATTTCTAGTTATGGTTTTAAATCTGTATTTAACCTCCGAATGATCTCTAAGTAAGTCTGATTTTGTGGTGGCCTTGCTTTAAAATGAGCTTTAAAATAATTTTTAGATTATCTTCATTAAGTGATGGAGGATGTTAAAAGTCTGACAGTGTTGAGTACTGTAGGGTTAAACCTGCCTGCTTTACATGTTTGAAAATGATTAACAGTTGAAAACATTAGAAACTTATAAAAGTAAAAAGTTACATTACTTTAATAAAGTAATTGAAATAAGTAGAAATTAGACAGGGTAACTTGTAATCTGTAACCTATTACATTTACAAAGTATCCTTCCCAACACTGGTTACAGCTAACCCTGTGTCACTTTGTGCCCCGCGCTCCTCTAATGTGTGTTTTTATTTAACGCATTGCAAGTTCAGTGTGAGGGGCGGAGCTTCAGTCAGGCTGATTATTGTTGAGTATTGACGGTCTGTGCTCCTGCAGGAGGTGTCAGAGGTCATCAGCCAGCAGAAGAGTCTCATGAAGAGCGTTCTGGACGACACCGAACTCAACCGCCTGCGGCTGGAGGGCGGCACCTTTCTGGCCCGCATCCGGAAAGAGGAGATGTGTGAAAACGAGAACTACAGGTACAGTACTGCCTTCATCAGAGGACTGACAGATGCGTGCATTGAGTAGAAAACTTGTTAGGTGTTAGTGAGGCCAGCAGGGGGTGCTCACCCTGTGGTCTGTGTGGGTCCTAACACCCCAGTGTAGTGACCGGGACACTATACTGTCAACAAACACCGTCTTTCAGATGAGATGTTAAACCGAGGTCCTGACTCTCTGTGGTCAATTAAAAATCCCATGGCACTTCTCGTAAAGAGTAGTCCTGGCCAAATATCCCCCCCTGGCCCATATCCAAACACCCTTAAAACAATATACATAAGCAAAATTATCTTAAATGTTATTGAAGTCAATTTTTGTATTACCCCATTGGGACATTGTTTTTGTACATAATAAAGTCTTATAGCTTCTGAATAAATATATAATTTAGATTTTTTATTAGAACTTTTTAATTTAATTATTCAGTGAATTTTTTTTTTTTTGAAGGTTTTTACATTTTTATGAGAAAATTATACAAAATTAAAATGTACATTAATTTCAATATGAATGGTACAGTATATGAATATAGAAGAAAAAAGTGACGCTCCATCATGCAACCTTGAGAAAGTTTGAATTGTTGCTGCACGGATAAAATCAGAGGACACATAATAATGTTTAATAACACTGATGCAGTGGAGCTGTTGTGTCGTATGCAGGGACGCTGTGGATCTGGTCAGTGTGCTGTATAATCAGGTGGATGAAGAGGTTCATAAACTGGTCATTCTGTCTAATAAATCCCTGCGGCAGCTGGAGAAGCTCCTGGAGCTGCGTGTCTCACAGGAGAGACACCAGGAGGTGAGAGACCCCATCACTTTCTCTATACGCATTTTAAAGCTCTCAATCTGGACGTAAGGCATTGTGATAATGCAATCAAATCACTCAGGGTTTGTGCTTTTATATCTCAGTTCTTGATCAGAAAACACATCCCATGTTAACTATTTATAGGGTAGCATGCATTGCTGGGTACATTACTTACCTATTGTAAACCATTACTGATTCTAAGTTACATGACAACAATTGTGGTTCGTAACGTAATCCATTGCATTGCATTGCAGTACTTTTAGATTCCTTTTGACCGGTCTCGTTTTTCACATTGATTTAAAGAGGATAATCTTGTACCATATTGATATAAAATACAGAGTAAGAAAATAAAGTGCATTAAACATCATGTCAGGGTTTGTGAAGGAACTGCAGGGGGTTATGAGTTTAATGAAAATCGAATGATTACATTTTTTTTAAATGAAATAAAAATTAAACACATGAAAAAATGAAATGTTTGATTTGTTTACCTGCATGTCATGTGACCATAACCAATTTCAGAGAAGCATGAACATGCAAATGTTTAAATGCATGCATTATTAAAATTAGTATTTTAAAATTTCAGGGGTACTTCAAATAAAAATATAATAGGTGAAAGAGGATCAGATGACAAAAAAGTTGTTAAATTTGTGCGTTATAATGTGTTTGAATGACAAACGCCTTCCAAAGTAATACATGGTAAAAAAAATCCAATAAAACTGAATGAGTGAGTGATAATTTAAATAGAAATGAATGTGTTCATCAGTAGTGTTGATGCAGTGTTAAAACACTTCTTAAAAACTGAAATGATTTTTGTAAATCCAGTGTCAAATGTTGTGTAGTCTCTTAATTATCGGTGTAATTACAGCCACCTGACTACAGAACCAGAAGACTCTGAGTGTATGTAAGCGGTAGGCTTTTTAGAAAGGACCAATTAAAAGATGAAAAAGAGCAATTAGGGAGAAACAATCAATTCTGAATAAATTATTGCTATTGTGTAAATAACATGTAATTATTTTATTCATCACATACACAATTATACAGAATATAATCAGCAGTGAAACAGTCAGGTCGCTCCATGGACAGTGCAATTATATGAAATACAAACACAAGATAATATACATAAATATAGGTATGGAAAAAAAGTAAGAAAAAAATCAAATGTGCAATAAAATAATGTGCTGGACAGTATACTGTAGACTTAATAAATAATAATGTAATCCATAAAAAGTACCTGTAGTCTGATTACGAGTATTTTAAGTTTTGGAATCGGATTACGTAATCCAGATTACATGCAATCAGCTCTGGTAGCGTGCTAGAATACGTTATCATGTGTTCATACTGTATGTTATCATCAGCTTGTGTGTGGAGTAAATGAATGATAATTGATTATCGGAGAGCCTGTGCTGATGACGTGTCTGTCTTCAGGTTAAGAGCTGGTTTTATGTGGAGAGTGAGAAGCACTTGTCTCCTCTGGACTCCTACAGTCTCTCTGTGAGCTCCATTCAGGACATGAGACAGAGTCTGGCCCGCTTCATGGAGGAGTCCACCGTAAGTGCTCTGAGAAATCACACAGAGCCGCTGTTTTACTGTCCCAGGATGCACTTGGTGAAAGAACCGCTTTCAGTCTCAGCAACAGCCCGTTTGATCATCAAGACACGAATGTGATAATTACAGTTTACATGGAAATATAAACACACACCGGATGACAGCAGACAAACATAAACATGACATTTGTATATATTATGTATAAAAAATAATACATATTTTATTTTATATATCTTCAATGATTATTATTAAATAAATAGTCTAGTTTTGCAGTATTGCATTGCTATATACAGTATTACTAACATCTTCATGTATTATGTTTTTTATTAAATACATTTATTTAATTGTATCGTATAGTATTTGTAAATGTAATATATTTCTTCATTGGTTATTATTATTAAATTCTAAATTATTTATTTTAAAGTATCGTATTATTACATATGTAATATATGTATTCCTTATTATTATTATTAGTAGTAGTAGTAATTAGTATGTTTTATCATTAAAAAAATAATATTATCATTAAACTGAAACCACACAAAAAAACGATACTTTCGATAAATAGTACGATACTTTATGATATTTGTTCCAATATTTACCACTTTCGTTTATCTTATTTTATTTTTACTTTTTAAAACTATTTTTCTGTTTTGTTTATTTATTTATTTATTTAATTTCGTATGTGTTGTTATGTAACTGTAATGGTTTTTATATCAAAAATATAGAAACGTTTCATAAAACCACAGTGTGTGTATGGAAGCATTGAGGCGAATCATATTAAAGAGTCTTGAGTCAGTTTGGATCAGTGCTCATCTGAATGAATAACTCGATCACTTGCTGTGGGTCTTGCTCCTGTAGGAACAGCAGAAGAAAGCAGCCGCGTTACTGAGCGAGTCTAAAGCAGCTCCAGCTCTTCTGGAGGTCAAAGAGCACATCAGCTCCGTCCTGCAGCGCAGCGAAGCCCGCAGGAACGAGCTGGACGTCCTGCTCAACCTCTACGAGTTCTACGAATCGGTAACGACTCTTTCCATTGCTTTATGTCTAGATAGCTGCTTCATATCAACTATTGACATCATAACTAGTGGTTGACTGATGTAGGAGTCATATCAAATTGAAATATGCACAAGCACATCAATTGATTCAATTAAATATTTAATTATTTTACATAATATTTATTAAATAATTTTTTTGTATTAAAAAAAAGTTATCATTTTAACTTGATTAAAAATATCTGATTTATTCCAGATTTAGTTATTTTCATGAACTAAAACTAAAGCATTAAAAAATCATTATTTAAAATAAACAGTAAAATAAAAATACAAGATGTGTATTTATGCTTGAAGATGAAGGCTCTGCAAGATTCATAAAATTCAACATATTTTATTTGACTGTCCCGCTTTTAATGAATGTAGAAAATTATTTTATGAACTCAACTCACTTAAAGAGTTATTAGGGTAATTTTCCTGGATTTTGAATTTGTATCATGTGTTAATCAAATCTTGTGTAATATAACTTTTTTTGTTTGTTGGTTTTAATTGTATTTGTTATACTTGTATTTTTCAATAGTTTTTGCCATGAAAACAGCCTTAAATGCTGACATGGCATTAAATAAAGAATATACTACTATTTGAAATAAACATTAACTGAAATAAAATAATAGTTATTTAATAAAATGTTAGTTTAATTCTTAAACTGTAATAGTTGATCAGTGATATTAAAATAACAGTAATGTATGCTTGGGAACTATAAACTAAAACTGGAATAAGAATAAATTAAACCTAAATAGTATTAAACAAAAATACAAATTTATAAAAGCAGAAAATGTATAATGTATAAGATAAATCGCTAAAAATTAACAAAAAAAAACCCCCAAGAAAACTGAAAATGTAAAAATAAACCCTCATTAGTAATTTTAATCGCCTTTAAGACTCTTGCATATTTTCTAGATGACAGTGAAATTAACTTAATCTGCTCCGTCATTTTTGATTGGATACATAAAAGTAATACATCACTTGAATCTGTAAAATGGTCTACTTTTATTTGTGTGCGCTCACCATATCAACAAAACGTTGTGCTTTTGTAAAATAAAGAAAATAAACTGAGTGTGCTTTCAGTGGCCATAAATATCCCTCTGAAACGTCAGAAAATTATCATCGCTTTTAAAAAATAATCACCTTATTAGCCAGACAGAAAAACCTATCGGCCGATGCAATAATTCAATTCAAGATTATTTGTATAGCACTTTTTACGATGCAACTTCACAGGAAATTAAGTTTCTGAAATAGATTTATATTGTAGAAACTCAATATAAGTAACTAATGGCAAATGTGGTTAATTCAGTACAATCTCTGATGGTTGGCATCATCTCAGATCAGTTAAGAGTTGGATCCAGACTGAAGCTTGTGTAATTATGGGATGTTAATCCAGAAACAGAGAAACAAATAAAGACATAATTAGCATAGATGCTGTTCCATCCAGGAATAACCCTGGATGAAATGATCAATATAACCCAAGCTAAAGCATAATAATGTGCGTTTGATCAGATATACCTGCAGTGCACGATTATGGGATGCATTATATGAATGCTTGGCTAAAGAGATGTGATTTAAACAGAGAGAGTGTGTCTGAACCCCGAACGTTATCAGGAAGGCTATTCCAGAGTTTAGGAGCCAGATATGAAAAAGTTCTCCCTCCTTTAGTGGACTTTGCTATCCGAGGTACTACCAAGAGTCCAGAGTTTTGTTCCTTAGGGAGCGGGTTGGATTGTAGCGTGATAGAAGATTAGTTAGGTACGCAGGAGCTAAATCATTTAGGGCCTTATAGGCAAGTAATAATATTTTGTAACTGATACGGAACTTAATATGTAGCCAGTGCAGAGACTGTAAAAAGCCTCTGTGTTGAACCGTGTGTCCCGCAGGCGAAGCACTGGATGCTGCACTGTCAGCAGTATTTCTGTCAGCTGAGGCTGGACGGAGACGCGCGCGGTCTGACGCCCGCTGTGCTGCAGGTCCTGCAGGACTATCACAGCGAGGCCACAAAGTTTTCTCTGGAGAACTTCAGCGCGCTCAACCAGACGGTGCTGGAGCTGAAGTGTGAGCGGGAGCTGCAGCACTGGAGCAGTGTCTGGAAGCAGTGCCAACAAACCAAACAACAGCTGGAGGAGACGCTGACCGCGTCCGGTAAACTTGACTTTACTTGACTTTTCAGTCATTTAGCAGACGCTTTTATCCAAAGCGACTTACAAATAAGAAGTTCCTGTGGCTCAGTGGTAGAGCATTGCATTAGCAGCGCAAAGGTTGTGGGTTCGATTCCCAGTGAACACATGTACTGACAAAAACATGTATAACCTGAATGCACTGTAAGTCTCTTTGGATAAAAGCATCTGCTAAATGCATAAATGTAAATGTAAATATAAAAAGTAACTACAACTATAAGTTAAAACTCTATAAATACTATATACACACATTTAAGAAAATGGAGAAATTAAATAAAATTACATTTTGTCATGGCAAAATGGCATACAACAACATTTCAAAAAATAAAGCTAAAAACATTTAAAAATATTAAAACAACAAAAGGTATCAAAATTATTCTAACATGACACTAATCTAAACACCCAGATATATATATATATATATTTCATTTCCATGTAGTATGTTGAAGTAACGTTACTAAAATAAATACAATTTATTAAAACTAAAACTAAAGAAAATACCTATAAAGACATATTAAATTCATACATAATTTATCTAAAATTAAAATAGATAACACATCAAACGGCAGTAGTTTATCAGTAATCCTAAAAACGATAACAAACAACAACTTACACATAGTAAGAATTGGTTATAAAAACTGAAACAGAAGTGAAACAAGCCGTAAGAAAGAAGAGAAATAAAAAGCGATACTTATATCCCTTAAACCATATCGACAGACACAAATATTACCTAAACAACAACTCACTCAACATAAATAATCATATTCATCTGTATTTTTACTGTTGCGCTGAAAAGAAAAGAAAACAATAATGAACATAATTGTTGTTATTGCTATTAATATTAAATATCCCATTTTTATTATACAGTATATAATTAAATTGAATTAGTAATATATTTATTATATATTATTATTATTATCATTAAATACCCAATTGTTATTTCATATAATAGTATTAGTATATTCATTGATGATGATGATTATATTATTATTAGTAGTACATCTCAATATTTTTATTTTACAGTATAGTATTATTGTATATTAGTCATGTTTCTTAATGTATTATTATTACTATTAAATATTAAATGTTTATTTTACAGTATTATTATTTTTATTTTACAGTATAGTACTATTATAACAGGTAATATATATTCATTGATTATTATAAAAAATATTTTAAAAAAATATAGTATTGTATTATTATATATTACTAATATATCTTTGTGAATTATCATTATTATTATTATGTTTTTATTTAAAAAACATTTGTGTGTGTATATTATTACTTATATAATATATTTCTTCATTTATTTGTATTATCATTATTATTATTATTATTTATTAAATACTCATTTTTTGTTCTATATTTCTTTCATTGATTATTATTGTTATTATGACTATAATATTTGTTTACAGTATAGTATTAATTGACAGTAAACAACAACAATAATAGTAATAATTATAATTATAATTTCTGTCTATTGTGTATTTTTCTATACTTGTATTGCTGTTTTATTAATAATTATATTATTGTGCTATATTTTCCTCTATGTCTGTATTTTTCTGCAGCGGAAGCTTCGGTCATCAAACTGTGTCTTTTTGGACTTTTTTAAGTAACTAGTAAAGTAACGCATTACTTTTGAATTAAGAAGGAAATATAGTTACTTTTTCAAACAAGTCACGCCAGTTACTTTGTTTCTCTTGCATGTACTGACGGCTCTCTTTTCCTCGTGCTGAGAGAAACAGGGAGTAAGTGCAGAGACGTTGTGTGTGAATTGATGATGTTACTGTAGTTCTAGACTAAATGTGACCCTCTCTGTGAAATCCAGGCTTAATTCTCACAATCTAATTATGAGATAACAAGCATCAAAGTTTGATTTCTACCAATAATTTCACTATAATTTAAATCTTTGACATGACCTTACTCAGTCAATACTAAAGATATAAAGGTTACATTTTCACAGAATGTTCTTTACCACATAAAGGATGATTTTTTTGTATAAAACAGCAAATCACAAAAAAAATGACTTTTGCTGGGTTTTCACAGAGAGGGTCACAAATATGAACATGCATTTATTCATCTCACTTGCACAAAAACACATTCACTATTCCTCAAAACGAATAAAAACAGTCACATGCAAACTCAGAATATTAAACAAACCCGCTATAATTAAATATGTCAAATAAGACAACTATCATTTCTGTATTTAATCCCATCTTATTAACCAAAGTCTTTGCTACTGACCTTCGATGATCCAAATCAAGCATACTAAGCAAAACTGACACATTTATGTTTAATTTAATTATTGCTGAATAGTGTTGATCTTTCTTCTCCTGCGTCATATTCTTCATGCGATTAGTTTGAGCGGCGCCCTCTACTGGACACACGTGAATTTACATTTCCTTCAGACTGAGGCGCATTCATCTCCCTTCTTTATTTTTATATTAAAAACAAGCAAGCAAGCCCTGTCCAGATTTAAAAAGTAGCTCAAAAGTAACGTAACCCATTACTTTCCATAAAAAGTAACATAATTAGTTACGTTTTTAGGGCGTACCGCAATATTGTATTCATGCATTACTTCTAAAAGTAACTTTCCCCAAGACGAATTTCTTGCGTGTGTAGAAATGCTTGGTAATAACTCTGATTGTGTTTCTGACAGAGACCGTATCGAATCCTGCGGAGACTCGGACCGGACCGGACTCCTCTGCGGCTCCCGCTCTGAGCTCTTCTTCACCGCCGTGTTTTGAGGATGAAGAGCAGAGGCGGCACTCAGCAGGTCCGTTCTCCAGAAGCCAGTTCCCGTTTGAGGACACCGACAGCGACTGCACCGTCGACTCGTCCGCCTCGTGTCACTCGGAGCCGCTGCATTCACCCGCGGCGCCTCCGCAAGCAGCCGCTGAAGAAGATCATGAAGAAGACGCTGAGCTCGGAGCTGCCGGCGCGGGACAGAGCTCCTCACGGCTACAGCGGCGTCTGCATCCGAGGCCTGGAGGTCTGTAATAACACCCAGAGCCCGGCGCTGGGTCGCAGCCGCAGCATGTCGTCCCCGTCTCCTCAGTGCAGACACAGCCATGCAGACGACAAGAGACACAGCGGGTGAGTGACGCGCGAAACATCCCGCTTTCAGACCCAAACATTACTATTATTATTATCAGTGGTGTAACGGTACACGTATTTGCACAGAAGATCTTCCGTACGGGTTTTCGGTGTTGGGGAAAGTTACTTTAAAGGTTTTGGTTGATTGCGATTTCACTTTTTTAACATTAGTTAGTGTGTAATGTTGCTTTTTGAGCATAAACAACATCTGCAAAGTTACAACGCTGAAAGTTCAATGCAAACGGAGATATCGTCATTTAAAATTCTGGCGGTTTAATGCCTACAAAAACGGCTCGTAGGGACTACAACGAGTTACTTCCTGAGTTTGTGACATCACACCCAGATAAACCCCGCCCCCGGGAACATGCAGCAAAGGGGGCGGAGCCATGCTGCACTGCTTTAGAGAAGAGGAAGATACAACGGGGTGCACGCAGAAATCTATTAATATATGAATCGTGATTCTGTCTTCTAACGATTCTAATGAATTCATAAGTTTCAAAATCATGTTCTAAAACAGCGGTTCTTAATTCAGTTCCTCGTGTCGCATCTCTGCATCTCTCTCTTTCTCATTCAGTTCATCAGCTCAGTTTACCTGTTAGTAATGTCTTATATAAATTAATAAATGAATGATGCATTTATATAGCGCTTTATCTTTTATGAAACGAGTTATGACAGCCACTGTGTAAATGATTATATTTCAGCAACAAATAGAAATTGTTTAATTTAGAAGTTAATTTAAAAACTACATTATGTGCAATTTACATGTCTGCATGCAATTTTTGTGTTGTTATTATATTAAAAATAAATAGTAATTGAATATTTGGCTATCTTGTTAATTGTAATAATGTAAAAGGGCTCCCTATAGTTTACAGCAGAAGCTGAGGTAGATTTTTATCCATAACAAAACTTTAGTTGTAATTGAATTTATTTAACGAAAGAGAAATTTGTCCAGTGTTTAATTTTTTTTATATTTTAACGTTTTTTTCCTCATGCTGTTTTAAAACCATACCGAACCGTCATGTTTATCTTAAAAATATCTTAAAAATCTTATCTTAAAAATAAAGCTGCTTCACGATGCCTAAAATTACCTTTTCATCTAAATGGCTCCATGAAGAACCTTTAACATCCGAATAACCTTTCTGGGGTTCTTCCGATTATAAAAGGTAAGAAAGAGATGTTCTTTGACTGAATGCTTCTTTGTGGAGCCAAAAATGGTTCTTCTATGGCATCACCGTGAAGCACCTTTATTGAAGAGTGCATGACTGAACTGCTTTATTCACGCTGCGTTTCAGTAAAATCCAGCACATCATGGATGAGATGATCTCCACCGAGAGAGAGTATGTGAGATCGCTCCGCTACATCATCCAGCACTACTTCCCCGAGATGGAGCGACTGGACCTTCCTCAGGACCTCCGAGGGAAGCGCAGCATCATCTTCGGGAATCTGGAGAAACTGTGTGACTTTCACAGCCAGTATTTCCTGATGGATCTGGAGAGCTGCGCTCATTCACCGCTGTCCACCAGCAGCTGCTTCCTCAAACACGTGAGTCCATGTGATGCTTCATCAAGTCTCTTCTGCTCACCAAAGCTGCCTTTATTTGATCGAAAATACTGAAAAAATGAAATATTATTACAGTTTAAAATAACTGTTTTCTATGTGAATATCTGTTTAAATGTAATTTAGTTCTGTGATCAAATCTGTATTTTCAGCATCATTACTCCAGTCTTCAGTGTCACATGATCTTCAGAAATCATAATAATGTACTGATTTACTGCTCAAGAAATATTTCTGATTATTATCATTTTTGTGGAAATGGTGGATTCCTTGTTTGATGAAGGAACGAAAAGCAATTATTTAAGATGGAAATCTTTTATAAAATAATACTGTAAATGTCTTAATAATAAAATAAAATAAATAATTATTTAAATGTTGTTATTATATTATACTATTTATAGAGTAGATTTATTCATTTGTGTGAATACATTTAATTAAAAAATTTTTTTTGAATAAATACCATTTAATGTAAATAAAAAGTCACTATTACATTATTTTTTAAATATTGAATAAAAAATAAAATATTTTTAAATAAAATTAATATTTATTTGAATAATTAATTCAAATCAAACACTCATCATAATTATTTGAATATAATGTAAACAAAATTAATGAATAATTAAAATAAATAATTATTAATTAAATAATCTAAATAATTATGTAAATATTATTATACTGTTTATAAAGTAGATTTATTAATTTACTTTTGAATACATTTAATTCAAATAAATATTGTTTTATTTATTTGGATAAATACTATTTAATGTAAATTAGCAATTATTGAATAATTAAATAATTAATTAATTATTTAAACAAAGAACATTTGGTGTAAATAAAATTACGAAATATTAATAAAATAAAATAAATAATTATTATTCAAAAATAATATTTATTGGTATGCATTTAATCCAAGTATGTCATTTTAATATTTTTTTATTTACTTAAATAAAAAAACATTTATTGTAGCTATTTAATAAAAAAATTAAATATTTAAAAATATAATTATGTATTTATTTGGATAAAACCTCAAACTTTTAAATGATAATGTGTTCAGTGTGCAATGGCAGAAGTGGTTATGGTTGCGAGATAGTTAGTAAGATATAAACGTGTGTTTTCCACGGATAGGAGGAGCAGTTCGGGATGTACGCCCTGTACAGCAAAAACAAGCCGCGCTCAGACGCTCTGCTCACGAGTCACGGAAACAGTTTCTTCAAGGTAAGCGCTGGTGTTTCTCCTCTTCGCTCGCGCTGACGCACGTTTCTGAGCCGTTCCTGTGCTCTGCAGAACAAGCAGCTGGAGCTGGGCGATAAGATGGACCTGGCCTCGTACCTGCTGAAGCCCATCCAGAGGATGAGTAAATACGCTCTCCTCCTGAAGGATCTGATCAAGGAGTGCGGTCAGTCTCAGGAGCAGGA
Organism: Gymnocypris eckloni scoliostomus; assembly: GCA_027564155.1. NCBI lineage: Eukaryota > Metazoa > Chordata > Actinopteri > Cypriniformes > Cyprinidae > Gymnocypris > Gymnocypris eckloni. The sequence continues at coordinate 16,612,893 of CM050424.1, forward strand.
GCTGGCTGACCTCAGATCAGCGGAGGAGATGGTCAAGTTCCAGCTGCGCCACGGGAACGACCTGCTGGCCATGGACGCCATCCGCGGCTGCGATGTAAGCTTAGATCAAATCCATTATTAATGTTTGACCCTTGGAATGGACATCACATGGTTTCTGGTTTAAACCAGTAACATTTTAGGTTTTTAGAATATGAGTAATACCACAATAAAGATATGACCCCTGACTTTATCTGATTGAGTTTCAGTCATCACAAAGTAACCAGCTACAGTCATAATTATAATTATTAATATAAATATTCATGTATTTTAATACATCTTATTCAAACAAACTATTTTATTTATTTATTTGAAGGAAATAACATTTAAAGTAAATAAAATAAATTATTATTTAATAATAAAATAAAATAAACAGTGTTTAATATAATTATTAATATGAATATTCATGTATTTTAATACATCTTATTTAAACAAAAAATTGTATTTATTTATTTGAAGGAAATAACATTTAAAGTAAATAAAATAAATTATTATTTAATAATTAAATAAAATTTATGAATACAGTTTATTCAAAAAATATTTTTTTATATTAAAGTAAATAAAATGTATTATAATTAAATACTTAAATAACATATTTTATTCAAATAAATTCAATGTAAATAAAATACATAATTATTGAACTATTAAAACAAATAATTGAATAAAACAAAATAGTTTATTTTAAATAATTAATTGTTTTTATTTATTTATTTGAATATATAACAATGTTAGTCAAATAATTATTTACACATTTATTTAATATAATAATTTTTCTTGAGAAATTAATTTGATGAAATCATATTTAATGTAAATACAAAAATATTATTTAATAATTAAATAATATAAATAGTTTATTTATGATTATTTTTGAATAAATGGAATTCAAATAAATAATTGCATTTATTTATTTGATTTAATAAAATTAATAACAGTTTAATAAATAAAATAAATAATTAAAATATAAAATGATTTATTTATATTAACACATTTTATTTAAATAATGAATTTATGTATCTAAATAAATATTTAATATGACTCAAATAAATGGTTATTTAATAATTAAAATAAATAGTTGATTTAATTAAATCTCTTTCACTGTTCCTATTATTTTTATTGAAAATTCCTACCATAAATATATCAAAACTTAATTATTGATTAGTAATATGCATTGCTAAGAACTTTATTTGGACAACTTTAAAGGTAATTTTCTCATTATTTACATTTTTGCACCCTCAGATATTGTCCTATCCTAACAAACCATACATTAATAGAAATATTATTTATTCAGCTTTCAGATCTAAATAAATTGACCCTCATGACTGGTTTTATGGTCCAGGGTCACTTATGTGTCCATGTCAAATTTTTGAAATTGAGATTTATACATCATCTGAAATCTGAATAAATAATATGTCCATTGATGTATGGTTTGTTACATCAGTTTATTGAATGAGCTTATATTATCAGTTTGACTATGTGTGACGTGATTAGATGGAGACGTTGTGTTTCTCAGGTCAATCTGAAGGAGCAGGGTCAGCTTCGCTGTCAGGACGAGTTCATCGTTTGCTGCGGACGCAAAAAATACCTGCGCCACGTTTTCCTCTTCGAGGATCTCATCCTCTTCAGCAAGACCAAGAAGATTGAAGGAGGGAACGACATCTACATCTACAAACAGTCCTTCAAGGTACAGAACTGGAGTTCAGACGCAGGGTTTCTGCTGAGAGGTCTGTGAATGAAGGAGTGTTTGCTCTCCTCTCAGACGGCTGAGATCGGGATGACGGAGAACGTGGGAGACAGCGGCCTGCGCTTCGAGATCTGGTTTCGCCGGAGGAAATCCCAGGACACCTTCATCCTGCAGGCCGCTTCTGGAGAGGTGAAGAACGCCTGGACCGCCATCATCGGCAAGATCCTGTGGAGACAAGCCTTACGAAACCGAGGTCAGTCAGCAGCAGCCAATGCAGAAAATAAATACTCATTTCTTTATTTGTGTCCCTGGAGCACAAAAGCAGTCATAAGCAGCACAGGTATAACTGTAGCAATAGACAACAATACATCATTCAATGGGTCAAAATTATACTTTTTTATTTTATGATTTATGATTAATTATTAATTAGTAATATGCATTGCTAAGGACTTTAAAGATGATTTTCTCAATATTTAGATTTTTTTGCACCGTCAAATATTGTCTCTATGTAACAAACCATACATCTATGGAAATATTATTTATTCAGCTTTCAGATGATGTATAAATCTCAATTTAAAAAATATTGACACTTAAGACAGGGACACATATGTGACCCTGGACTACAAAACCAGTCATGAGTGTCAATTTTCTGAAATTGAGATTTATACATCATCTGAAAGCTGAATAAATAATATTTCCATTTATGTAATCTTTGCAATGCATATTTCTAATCAAAAATTAAGTTTTGAGTAGGAAATTTACTAAATATCTTCATGGAACATGATCTTTACTTAATATCCAAATGTTTTTTTTTTTTTTTTAAGAAATATTTATATTTATGTTTATATTTATATTTATAAATATTTATATTTATATCAGAAAGAATCGGCTCATAAGAGTCATGTGTTTGTGAATCAGAAAGAATCGGCTCCTAAGAGTCATGTGTTTGTGAATCAGAAAGAATCGGCTCATAAGAGTCATGTGTTTGTGAATCAGAAAGAATCGGCTCATAAGAGGCATGTGTTTGTGAATCAGAAAGAATCGGCTCATAAGAGTCATGTGTTTGTGAATCAGAAAGAATCGGCTCCTAAGAGTCATGTGTTTGTGAATCAGAAAGAATCGGCTCATAAGAATCATGTTTTTGTGAATCAGAAAGAACCGGTTCCTAAGAGTCATGTGTTTGTGAATCAGAAAGAATCGGCTCATAAGAGTCATGTGTTTGTGAATCAGAAAGAATCGGCTCATAAGAGTCATATGTTTGTGAATCAGACGATGCTGGTTCTGTTTGTTTGTGAATCAGAAAGAATCGGCTCATAAGAGTCATGTTTTTGTGAATCAGAAAGAATCAGCTCATAAGAGTCATGTGTTTGTGAATCAGAAAGAATCGGCTAATAAGAGTCATGTGTTTGTGAATCAGAAAGAATCGGCTCATAAGAGTCATGTGTTTGTGAATCAGAAAGAATCAGCTCATAAGAGTCATGTTTTTGTGAATCAGAAAGAATCAGCTCATAAGAGTCATGTGTTTGTGAATCAGAAAGAATCGGCTCATAAGAGTCATGTGTTTGTGAATCAGAAAGAATCGGCTCCTAAGAGTCATGTGTTTGTGAATCAGAAAGAATCGGCTCCTAAGAGTCATGTGTTTGTGAATCAGAAAGAATCGGCTCATAAGAGGCATGTGTTTGTGAATCAGAAAGAATTGGCTCCTAAGAGTCATGTGTTTGTGAATCAGAAAGAATCGGCTCATAAGAGTCATGTGTTTGTAAATCAGAAAGAATCAGCTCATAAGAGTCATGTGTTTGTGAATCAGAAAGAATCGGCTCCTAAGAGTCATGTGTTTGTGAATCAGAAAGAATCGGCTCATAAGAGTCATGTGTTTGTGAATCAGAAAGAATCGGCTCATAAGAGGCATGTGTTTGTGAATCAGAAAGAATCGGCTCCTAAGAGTCATGTGTTTGTGAATCAGAAAGAATCGGCTCATAAGAATCATGTTTTGTGAATCAGAAAGAACCGGTTCCTAAGAGTCATGTGTTTGTGAATCAGAAAGAATCGGCTCATAAGAGTCATGTGTTTGTGAATCAGAAAGAATCGGCTCATAAGAGTCATATGTTTGTGAATCAGACGATGCTGGTTCTGTTTGTTTGTGAATCAGAAAGAATCGGCTCATAAGAGTCATGTTTTTGTGAATCAGAAAGAATCAGCTCATAAGAGTCATGTGTTTGTGAATCAGAAAGAATCGGCTCATAAGAGTCATGTGTTTGTGAATCAGAAAGAATCGGCTAATAAGAGTCATGTGTTTGTGAATCAGAAAGAATCGGCTCCTAAGAGTCATGTGTTTGTGAATCAGAAAGAATCGGCTCATAAGAGTCATGTGTTTGTAAATCAGAAAGAATCGGCTCATAAGAGGCATGTGTTTGTGAATCAGAAAGAATCAGCTCATAAGAGTCATGTGTTTGTGAATCAGAAAGAATCAGCTCATAAGAGTCATGTGTTTGTGAATCAGAAAGAATCAGCTCATAAGAGTCATGTGTTTGTGAATCAGAAAGAATCGGCTCATAAGAGTCATGTTTTTGTGAATCAGAAAGAATCAGCTCATAAGAGTCATGTGTTTGTGAATCAGAAAGAATCGGCTCATAAGAGTCATGTGTTTGTGAATCAGAAAGAATCGGCTAATAAGAGTCATGTGTTTGTGAATCAGAAAGAATCGGCTCCTAAGAGTCATGTGTTTGTGAATCAGAAAGAATCGGCTCATAAGAGTCATGTGTTTGTAAATCAGAAAGAATCGGCTCATAAGAGGCATGTGTTTTGTGAATCAGAAAGAATCAGCTCATAAGAGTCATGTGTTTGTGAATCAGAAAGAATCGGCTCATAAGAGGCATGTGTTTGTGAATCAGAAAGAATCAGCTCATAAGAGTCATGTGTTTGTGAATCAGAAAGAATCAGCTCATAAGAGTCATGTGTTTGTGAATCAGAAAGAATCAGCTCATAAGAGTCATGTGTTTGTGAATCAGAAAGAATCGGCTCATAAGAGTCATGTGTTTGTGAATCAGAAAGAATCGGCTCCTAAGAGTCATGTGTTTGTGAATCAGAAAGAATCGGCTCATAAGAGTCATGTGTTTGTGAATCAGAAAGAATCGGCTAAGAGAGTCATGTGTTTGTGAATCAGAAAGAATCGGCTAATAAGAGGCATGTGTTTGTGAATCAGAAAGAATTGGCTCCTAAGAGTCATGTGTTTGTGAATCAGAAAGAATCGGCTCATAAGAGTCATGTGTTTGTAAATCAGAAAGAATCAGCTCATAAGAGTCATGTGTTTGTGAATCAGAAAGAATCGGCTCATAAGAGTCATGTGTTTGTGAATCAGAAAGAATCGGCTCATAAGAGTCATGTGTTTGTGAATCAGATAGAATCGGCTCATAAGAGTCATGTGTTCGTGAATAAGAAAGAATCGGCTCTTAAGAGTCCTGTGTTTGTGAATCAGAAAGAATCGGCTCATAAGAGTCATGTTTGTGAATCAGAAAGAATCGGCTCATAAGAGTCATGTGTTTTTGAATCAGAAAGAATCGGCTCATAAGAGTCCTGTGTTTGTGAATCAGAAAGAATCGGCTCATAAGAGTCATGTGTTTGTGAATCAGAAAGAATCGGCTCATAAGAGTCATGTGTTTGTGAATCAGAAAGAATCGGCTCATAAGAGTCATGTGTTTGTGAATCAGAAAGAATCGGCTCATAAGAGTCATGTTTTTGTGAATCAGAAAGAATCAGCTCATAAGAGTCATGTGTTTGTGAATCAGAAAGAATCGGCTAATAAGAGTCATGTGTTTGTGAATCAGAAAGAATCGGCTCATAAGAGTCATGTGTTTGTGAATCAGAAAGAATCAGCTCATAAGAGTCATGTTTTGTGAATCAGAAAGAATCAGCTCATAAGAGTCATGTGTTTGTGAATCAGAAAGAATCGGCTCATAAGAGTCATGTGTTTGTGAATCAGAAAGAATCGGCTCCTAAAGAGTCATGTGTTTGTGAATCAGAAAGAATCGGCTCCTAAGAGTCATGTGTTTGTGAATCAGAAAAGAATCGGCTCATAAGAGGCATGTGTTTGTGAATCAGAAAGAATTGGCTCCTAAGAGTCATGTGTTTGTGAATCAGAAAGAATCGGCTCATAAGAGTCATGTGTTTGTAAATCAGAAAGAATCAGCTCATAAGAGTCATGTGTTTGTGAATCAGAAAGAATCGGCTCCTAAGAGTCATGTGTTTGTGAATCAGAAAGAATCGGCTCATAAGAGTCATGTGTTTGTGAATCAGAAAGAATCGGCTCATAAGAGGCATGTGTTTGTGAATCAGAAAGAATCGGCTCATAAGAGTCATGTGTTTGTGAATCAGAAAGAATCGGCTCCTAAGAGTCATGTGTTTGTGAATCAGAAAGAATCGGCTCATAAGAATCATGTTTTGTGAATCAGAAAGAACCGGTTCCTAAGAGTCATGTGTTTGTGAATCAGAAAGAATCGGCTCATAAGAGTCATGTGTTTGTGAATCAGAAAGAATCGGCTCATAAGAGTCATATGTTTGTGAATCAGACGATGCTGGTTCTGTTTGTGAATCAGAAAGAATCGGCTCATAAGAGTCATGTTTTTGTGAATCAGAAAGAATCAGCTCATAAGAGTCATGTGTTTGTGAATCAGAAAGAATCGGCTCATAAGAGTCATGTGTTTGTGAATCAGAAAGAATCGGCTAATAAGAGTCATGTGTTTGTGAATCAGAAAGAATCGGCTCCTAAGAGTCATGTGTTTGTGAATCAGAAAGAATCGGCTCATAAGAGTCATGTGTTTGTAAATCAGAAAGAATCGGCTCATAAGAGGCATGTGTTTGTGAATCAGAAAGAATCAGCTCATAAGAGTCATGTGTTTGTGAATCAGAAAGAATCAGCTCATAAGAGTCATGTTTTTGTGAATCAGAAAGAATCAGCTCATAAGAGTCATGTGTTTGTGAATCAGAAAGAATCGGCTCATAAGAGTCATGTGTTTGTGAATCAGAAAGAATCGGCTCATAAGAGTCATGTGTTTGTGAATCAGAAAGAATCGGCTCATAAGAGTCATGTGTTTGTGAATCAGAAAGAATCGGCTCCTAAGAGTCATGTGTTTGTGAATCAGAAAGAATCGGCTCATAAGAGTCATGTGTTTGTGAATCAGAAAGAATTGGCTCATAAGAGTCATGTGTTTGTGAATCAGAAAGAATCAGCTCATAAGAGTCATGTGTTTGTGAATCAGAAAGAATCAGCTCATAAGAGTCATGTGTTTGTGAATCAGAAAGAATCGGCTCATAAGAGTCATGTGTTTGTGAATCAGAAAGAATCGGCTCATAAGAGTCATGTGTTTGTGAATCAGAAAGAATCGGCTCATAAGAGTCATGTGTTTGTGAATCAGAAAGAATCGGCTCATTAAGAGTCCTGTGTTTGTGAATCAGAAAGAATCGGCTCATAAGAGTCATGTGTTTGTGAATCAGAAAGAATCGGCTCATAAGAGTCATGTGTTTGTGAATCAGAAAGAATCGGCTCATAAGAGTCATGTGTTTGTGAATCAGAAAGAATCGGCTCATAAGAGTCATGTGTTTGTGAATCAGAAAGAATCGGCTCATAAGAGTCATGTGTTTGTGAATCAGAAAGAATCGGCTCATAAGAGTCATGTGTTTTTGAATCAGAAAGAATCGGCTCATAAGCTCATGTGTTTGTGAATCAGAAAGAATCGGCTCATAAGAGTCATGTGTTTGTGAATCAGAAAGAATCAGCTCATAAGAGTCATGTGTTTGTGAATCAGAAAGAATCGGTTCATAAGAGTCATGTGTTTGTGAATCAGAAAGAATCGGCTCATAAGAGTCATGTGTTTGTGAATCAGAAAGAATCGGTTCATAAGAGTCATGTGTTTGTGAATCAGAAAGAATCGCTCATAAGAGTCATGTGTTTGTGAATCAGAAAGAATCGGCTCATAAGAGTCATGTGTTTGTGAATCAGAAAGAATCGGGCTCATAAGAGTCATATGTTTGTGAATCAGGCGATGCTGGTTCTGTTTGTTTGTGAATCAGAAAGAATCGGCTCCTAAGAGTCATGTGTTTGTGAATCAGAAAGAATCGGCTCCTAAGAGTCATGTGTTTGTGAATCGGAAAGAATCGGCTCATAAGAGGCATGTGTTTGTGAATCAGAAAGAATCGGCTCCTAAGAGTCATGTGTTTGTGAATCAGAAAGAATCGGCTCATAAGAGTCATGTGTTTGTGAATCAGAAAGAATCGCTCATAAGAGTCATGTGTTTGTGAATCAGAAAGAATCGGCTCATAAGAGTCATGTGTTTGTGAATCAGAAAGAATCGGCTCATAAGAGTCATGTGTTTGTGAATCAGAAAGAATCGGCTCATAAGAGTCATGTGTTTGTGAATCAGAAAGAATCGGCTCATAAGAGTCATGTGTTTGTGAATCAGAAAGAATCGGCTCATAAGAGTCATGTGTTTGTGAATCAGAAAGAATCGGCTCATAAGAGTCATGTGTTTGTGAATCAGAAAGAATCGGCTCATAAGAGTCATGTGTTTGTGAATCAGAAAGAATCGGCTCATAAGAGTCATGTGTTTGTGAATCAGAAAGAATCGGCTCATAAGAGTCATGTGTTTGTGAATCAGAAAGAATCGGCTCATAAGAGTCATGTGTTTGTGAATCAGAAAGAATCGGCTCATAAGAGTCATGTGTTTGTGAATCAGAAAGAATCGGCTCATAAGAGTCATGTGTTTGTGAATCAGAAAGAATCGGCTCATAAGAGTCATGTGTTTGTGAATCAGAAAGAATCGGCTCATAAGAGTCATGTGTTTGTGAATCAGAAAGAATCGGCTCATAAGAGTCATGTGTTTGTGAATCAGAAAGAATCGGCTCATAAGAGTCATGTGTTTGTGAATCAGAAAGAATCGGCTCATAAGAGTCATGTGTTGTGAATCAGAAAGAATCGGCTCATAAGAG
>CM050424.1:16626590-16659090 GCA_027564155.1 Gymnocypris eckloni scoliostomus
CTTTTAGACTTGCACTCTATTCATTTACTGTCTAGCAATCTCTATTATAATTCTATTCTTTAAAAAATGACACTTTTAGACTTGCACTCTATTCATTTACTGTCTAGCAATCTCTATTATAATTATATTCTTTAAAAATATGCCCCTTTTAGACTTGCACTCTATTCATTTACTGTCTAGCAATCTCTATTATAATTCTATTCTTTAAAAATATGCCCCTTTTAGACTTGCACTCTATTCATTTACTGTCTAGCAATCTCTATTATAATTCTATTCTTTAAAAATATGCCCCTTTTAGACTTGCACTCTATTCATTTACTGTCTAGCAATCTCTATTATAATTATATTCTTTAAAAATATGCCCCTTTTAGACTTGCACTCTATTCATTTACTGTCTAGCAATCTCTATTATAATTATATTCTTTAAAAATATGCCCCTTTTAGACTTGCACTCTATTCATTTACTGTCTAGCAATCTCTATTATAATTCTATTCTTTAAAAATGCCCTTTTAGACTTGACTCTATTCATTTACTGTCTAGCAATCTCTATTATAATTCTATTCTTTAAAAATGCCACTTTTAGACTTGATCTCTATTCATTTACTGTCTAGCAATCTCTATTATAATTCTATTCTTTAAAAATATGCCCCTTTTAGACTTGCACTCTATTCATTTACTGTCTAGCAATCTCTATTATAATTCTATTCTTTAAAAATATGCCCTTTTAGACTTGCACTCTATTCATTTACTGTCTAGCAATCTCTATTATAATTCTATTCTTTAAAAATATGCCCCTTTTAGACTTGCACTCTATTCATTTATTAACGGCTTGTTTCTTTTTTTAAACTAACACTAGCTGCTCTATTCTTTTTGTATTCTATTTGCTTTCTTTTTATGTATTATCTATATGAAACTATTTGAATATATTGACATTAATTAGGTATATATGACACACACTCACACACTTTGTGGAAAATGTCACTCTGCAGTAACGGCTGTGTGGTTCTTCACATTTAGTGAGTAGCGTTCATCTTCAGTCTAAAGTCATTCAGATCTATGGGACGTGTCATCTGATAATAGAGTCTGTGGTGGGCAGAAGGTGTACATGAACAGCAGCTGTTCAGACAGGAAGTGTGAAACAGGAAATGGGCCCCTGTCAGTGCTGCTGTTGGTACTGTTGACTGGAGCCCGATGGAAACTCTGAGCAGAGGGGTTAAACGCCTGCGGTTTCACTGGCCAACCGAGACACAGATAGTCTGTGTCACACTAAAACTATATCAGATCATTCAGTCATTAGACAAGATTATTATTGTCCAGTTCCTCTTTCTGTTCCGTCTCCATATTAACAATACCATATTTATGATCATTCTATTATTCAATTGTTCTTGCTGTGACGTTTCAGTAGCTATCATATGATAGTTTATACTGCGCATATTTGATCAATAATCCAGAAAACTGTGCTGCACTATACTGTTTTGTATTCTAACATATTAAAAGGGTCACATGATCCTTCAGAAATCATTCTAATATGCAGCTTTTCTGATTATTATCAATGTTGAAAACTGAATATGTTTGTTCTTCAGGATTCACAGATGAGTGAAGTTTAATAGAACAGCATTTATTTGAAATATAAATCTTTTGTAAAATTATAAATGTCTTTACTGTCACTTTTGATCCATTTAACGCATCAATGCTAAATAAAGGTAGTATTTTATTAATAAATAAATAATATAAATTACTGTAAATAAAGAAATGACTGTCACTTTTGATCAATTTAATATGTCCATGCTGAATAAAAGTATTCATATTTTTAATAAATTATATAAATTACTGTAAATAAATAAAGAAATTACTGTCACTTTTGATCAATTTAATGCATTCTAGTTGAATATTTTTTTAAATGTTTAATAAATTAATGAAGTAAACTACTATTCATAAATTAATATACATATACATAAATGACTAAGTCACTTTTGATCAATTTAATGCATTCTTGCTGAATGAAATTATAAATATTTTGAATAAATTAATAAATTAAATTACTATAAATAAATAAAATACTGTCGCTTTTGATCAATTTAATGCATTCTTGCTGAATGAAATTATAAATATTTTGAATAAATTAATAAAGTAAATTACTATAAATAAATAAAATACTGTCGCTTTTGATCAATTTAATTTATTCATGCTGAATGAAATTATAAATATTTTGAATAAATTAATAAAGTAAATTACTATAAATAAATAAAATACTGTCACTTTTGATCAATTGAATGCATTCTTGCTGAATGAAATTATAAATATTTTGAATAAATTAATAAATTAAATTACTATAAATAAATAAAATACTGTCACTTTTGATCAATTGAATGCATTCTTGCTGAATGAAATGATAAATGTTTTGAATAAATGACTAAGTAAATTGTCTCTTTTGATCGATGTACTGCCGTCTAGCTGAATAAACTGATAATGTAATAAATAATAGAGCAGCTGTGGATGTAAGTGTTGTGTTGTGCGTCTGCAGTGAGCGTCCAGCATCATCCAGCGTCAGTGACGGAGAGCTACACCAGTGACGGAGGCTCGTATCTGTCCACACCGTCCCCGTCTCCACCCAGAGTCACGTCCTCCATCCTCCACCACAAAGAGACGCCGAGCAGCACGTTCATCACCGCGGTGAGAGAGATAATGCCTCGAGAATACTAGAATGATGGAGAACATGCTCCATTACAGAAACATAAACTAAAACATTACGCCTTCATTTATATTCATTTTAACAAGTGTGACCCTGGCCACAAAACCAGTCATGAGGGTCAACTGTTTAAGATTGAGATGCATGCATCATCTGAAAGATGAATAAATAATATTTCCATTGATGTATGGTTTGTTATGATCGGACAATATTTGAAAATCTGGAATCTGAGGGTGCAAAAAAATCTAAATATTGAGAAAATCATCTTTAAAGTTGTTCAAATGAAGTTCTTAGCAATGCATATTACTAATAAAAAATTACGTTTTATATATTTATGGTATGAAATTGACTAAATATCTCCATGGAACATGATCTTAATATCCTAATGATTTTTGGCATAAAAGACAAATCTATAATTTTGACCCATACAATGTATTATTGGCTATCGCTACAAATATAGCTGCTGCTTATGACTGCTTCTGTGCTCCAGAGTCAAATATAATAAACTAAATCTGATGCATATTTTTCAGTCTTACAGAAATGAAACTGGTCAGATTTCTCTAATAGTAATAATAAACTGAATGTGTTTGAATTGCACAGTAGCCAGGTTTATGTATTTATTATCAATAATACCACTTTGATTAAATCCCAAACATTTAATTTAATTGAATATCGCTTGTTCCACAACTAGACATATACTTTATAATTTATTAAATGTAATTGTTTTCACAATGAACAGGTTTATATGGAGGACCAAACATGCAGAAATTAAAAATGAATGAATGATAGGGAAATAAATAAAGAAATAATAAGCAAATTAATGACTTGTTAAAACAAATGCAATTATAATTAAATTTAGTCCTGCATTTTTGTATTATCATTCCCCCTTTATTTGTTATTTTCTTTATTTCTCTTTAACCACATTTATTATGTTGTTTATCATTCAGGGTTTAAACAAAAAATTAATAATGTAAACAAAATCAAATACATGAGTTAATGATAAACTATGCCATGTTTTTTTTTTATTATTTATGTATTTGTGAATTTATTTATTCATTTATTTTTCAGAAATCTGACAACAAATATGCATCACATTGAAATGAATGTGTTTTTGTTCAAACAGTGTAATCCAACAGCATGTAAATGTGATATGAATTGAAATACATCAATCGTAAACGAAGGCCTAGATGATTTTGAAGTGTACTGGTGGCAAGCATCACTATTTTAGACGCTTTAGTAGTTTGTTTTACCAGAGCAAGACTTCAGGTCTGTTTGGCTTCTCGACTCTGGTCTGAATCTAGCGCTTCAGATCAGTAAGTACCCGTGTGCAGAGAACCCTGCGTGTGTCATGCTGTGTGTGTGTGTGTCCTCTGGTGCTTCAAGCGGTGTTATTTTGAGCTTAATGTGACGGTAACGTCATCCTCAGGGAGTCAGTAATGCACTTACAGGGGACATTTACATGCATTTATATGCACTTCATGTTTTAGTAAAGCACTGTTTTAGATTATCAATACAAATGTCTGTTGCTTAAGCTGCTGAAGCGATGCTTTTGCATTACTGTCTCTCACTGAGGAACGAGTTGACGTCATTGTCATGTTTCACATGTGCGATGCATGCGCTGAAAATAACCGATGCAATGTTAAAGATCCTGTGTGTCGAGTCTTATTTGTGTCAAGACGTCTTGTGCATCTAAAGCAAGAAGTCTTTTTGAGAAAAATGAGTTGAAATGCTGATCCACAGATGCTGTGAAATCATCGTTTACACAGATTGAATGAGCGGTTCCCTGCAAAGATGCGTTAGAAAATACACCACATTATGTTTTTCTGCTGTATTTGAGTTGAACATTTTAATTTTCTGTAATACTGATGCTTTGAAAAAATACAGGAATTTTATTTTTTCTGGAATATTTGCAATATGACATTTTTAATTTTTTTGACAACTCAGAATGGACGATGTTAAGCTGATTTAAATGGCTATATTTGGAAAGAATTAATAATTCTAGAATGAGTGAGAATTTGTCTCCATAGTATATAAAAATAACTTTATTGTGAAGGATTTCGTTTGACTATAAAATTAGAATTTGATCATGATTATTATTAAATACAAATAATAAACAAAATGAAATATAAACAAATACCCCACAATTAGTTTTAAGAAAAATCTTCAACAAATTAAGAATCCTATTGCAATAACGCTATTATTTATTATTTAAAAGTGAGTATTTAATCAAACTAATACAGCAGGACGATGCATGCATGTGGGGAAATCTAGTTGTTTAATGAATCTAGCATTAAATATTAATATTATTGGCTCTTTGACATTGCTTTGGTTCATCTTTTGAAAGTTGCTAAATGCATAAATGTAAATAAACACGATTTGGCTGTTGCGTATATTTAGAGGACAACGGGGTTAAAGGCGTCTTTGATATTATTTTCATCTAAACCACTAAATGTACTAAAACATGGCGAAGCACAAAACATCCGCTTTTCAACAAGCACGTGTTTATCTCTCTGATCTCTCTGATCTAATATTTCATGTTTTTTTAATGTTGTAGATTTAAGTAGCAAATGATAATCTCTAAACTTAATGCATATATTTTGAGACAAAGGTCTTCTTTATGATTTTCAGTTTTGTTTAAGATAATTAAAGCAACAGGTTTTACATATATGTATTGAATATGTAAAAGTATGGTATTTGGGGTAAAAAGCGCTGCTGTTAGGGCGCAGTTATTAACATGATAATTAATAGATTGATGACTTTTTCAGTTGTTGACATGATTCAGAAGGTAAATATCATATATTATGTTGGGTGTCCATATCAGAGATAATCACCATGTTTAGAATAAAACCATCATATTTAAAAAAACATATAATAAAATATATGTTGTTGTTACTATAAATATATATTCAATTATTATTGGATCTTCTTCAGTACTTTACAAATCTTTACTTATTTAAATGATTTTGTTTCTGTATTTCAAATATATTTTTTATATTAACATATTTTAATGACAATATATTGAACAAAAATAAATTATTTTATTTTTCAAAAGAGGCAGAAAATAATACAACCTTTGTTAAAGTGATCGTTTTGAACAAGTATTAACTTAGACATTATTAAACAAAACATTATTTTAGCTGAAGTATGTATCAATACCGTGGGGGGGGGGCGTTAAAGCCACCCTTGCCACCTCATACATTTATAAAAAAAATATATATATATATAAAATAAACAACTTGAATTATTTATTTTCACACTAAATCTGTTGCTCCGTTAATGTTCAATACAACATATAGATTTTTTCTGCAATTATACATTTTAGGCGCAGTGCTGCACATGTGGGCCCGTTGTATGTATGTGTATATATATATATATATATACACACGATGGCTGTCACACGGCTCTTAATAAACATCAAGCTGTCAGCGGTGACTTGCTCATCACTTCTCTTGTTTTTCACCGCAGCTGTGAATCCTTCAGCAGTGTTTGGACCGTTCATCATTTCATCATTTCATAGACTGATAATCGTCCAGAGCCGCGCTGATCAATATGGATTCTGACTGCAGTGCTGGTACGTTACAGGACCGAGATCACGGATCGGACTCTTTTCATTCTTCACCTCTCGGCATCTGACTGACGTCTGACTTCTTCTGATTGTACAAGTAGTGCACTAATCAAATCCAGACGGGATTGCATTGTTAAGAAGGATTGAGTCCGACTTTTTACTATGAAAATAAAACAACAGTAGTTCAAATCAAATGGAATTTTGTAATTTATTAAAATAGTTCCCTACTCAAATTCATAAGTAACATACTTCGTTTGAATTACATTAATTCAATATATAAATGTGGAAATATGTACAGAGAAATAACATCCAGCTTTTCAGCACAATAATAAATCTGCCCCCATTGTAAATCACTGTTTTGGTTCTTTCATTTCATAAAACAATAAAGATAAAGGAAATTGTATTATATGTATGTATGTGCATGTGTATATTGATATCAAATCAAATCTCTTGATTGTCACACATCATGTACACAAGTGTACTGATGGTGAAATGCTTAGGTACAAGACTGTGCCATGGCAGTACAAGATATGAAAAATTTACAATATACACACTTTACACAATATACACATTTGCACAATATACAATAGGCAATTGTACACAATATGCAATACACACATTTCCATAATATACACATAGTGAACTGTATTCTCAAGAGACTTGTAGATGTATGTATGTATGTATGTATGGGGGGCCTCCTGAAATCCACCACCAGCTCCTCGGTCTCACTGATGTTCAGGTTGTTGTTGTGGCACCAGTTAGTCAGGTGTGCACCTCTTCTCTTCGGCTGATTCATTGTCGTCGGTGATCAGACCTTCCACCGTTGTGTCATCCGCAAATGTGACGATGACGTTGGAGCTGTGCGTGGCTACACCGTCATGTGTGTACAGGGAGTACAGGAGAGGGATGAGAACACAGCCTTGATGGGTCTCCAGTGTTAAGGGTCAGCGTGGAGGAGATGTTGCTGTCTACTCTGACCGTCTGGAAGTCCAGCATCCAGCTGCACAGAGATCTGTTCAGACCTAGAGCACTACAAGCTTAGAGGACACTGTGGTATTAAACGCTGAGCTGTAGTCAACACACAACTTTCTCACATATGTGTTCCTCTTGTGAAGATGGGTAAGAGCGGTGTGCAGGGTGAAGGTGGAGCGGTTATTGCGGTAGGCGAACTGCAGTGGGTCGAGTGATGCTGGTAATACAGAGCAGATGTGATCTCTGATAAGCTTCTCAAAGCACTTACTGATGCTGGGAGTCAGAGCAACAGGGCGCCAGTCATTCAAGCAAGAAGCTTTGGGTGTCTTTTGTATTTGCACAATGGTGGATGTTTTGAAACATTGGGGGACAACAGATAGGGAGGGGTTAAAAATGGCCGTAAAGACTAGTTGGTGAGCGCATGTTTTAAGGACATGGCCAGGTGTACCGTCTGGACCTGCGGCTTTGTGGATATTCACGCGCCAGAGCGATATATATATATATAGCAATTATATTGTTTTAAAATCAAATACAATAATATTGATTAGGTGTGTGTGTGTGAATGCAGATGGCGCATGGTTAAAATGTGTGTGTGTCCAGCTCTGTGTGTGGCAGGCAGGTGTTTTCGCATGTGTGTGTGCAATTATATGTGTTAAAATCAAATAGAAATTTATTATATATGCGTATGTGTGTGTGTGTGTGGCAGGCAGGCGTGCGCATGCGTGTGTGTATCAGGCAGGTGTGTGTGCGTGCGTGTGTGTGTGTGTGTGTGTGTGTGTGCGTGCAGTGTGTGGTGTGTGTGTGTGTGTGTGTGTGTGTGTGTGTGTGTGTGTGTGTGTGTGTGTGTGTGTGTGTGTGTGTGTGAGAGAGAGTGCTGCATGTGCGTGCCTGAGAGACTTATTACTAAACCCAGATGTGAGTCCATATTTTTACTTTGAAAATAAAAAAATATGTACAGACAAATAATATCCAGCTTTTTAGGAAGTAAAAAGCTCAATAGCAATGAATACATCACATTAAAGCCAAATTATCCGGATGAAAATAAAACTTTATTAACTCAAATTCATAAGTAACATACAGAAATAACTCCTTTTGAATTACATTAATTCAATGCATAAATGTGAAAATATGTACAGAGAAAATATCCAGCTTCATGAGTAATAAAACACAAGAAACAAATAAAGCTGCAAGCAGCATCACCGCTTCACTTCTTCATTCATACAAAAAAACATATTTATTTATCTGCTAACATAAAATCACCCGCGTTTAGCACGTGGCCTCATTGCTCTCTTCAGTCCGGTTTTTGCCGTATGAGCGGATCTTGAGGTCACTGCGATACTTCTGCTTTATTTAGTTCTTTAATTCTATTCTTGTTGCTTGTGAGAAACGCTGAGCTGAGGATTGAAAACACGTTCATCCTGATGTTAGATCACACCGTCACTGCTTATGATCGCGCTTCTCTCTGTAAAACCAGTATATGAGCACCGCGATGATCATGTCCATCAGAGTCACACACAGCGCCAGAACCTCCATCTGCACACACACACACACACACACACACACACACACACACACACACACACACACACACACACACACACACACACACACACACACACACACACACACACAGACACACACACACACACACACACACACACACACACACACACACACACACACACACACACACACACACACACACACACACACACACACACACAGAGACACACACACACACACACACACACACACACACACACACACACACACACACACACACACACAAAAGTTGAAAAAGTAATATTATTACGTAACTCGTGTTACTTGCAATGCGTTACCCCCCCAACACTGTTCATTTATCTATTCAAATTCTTATCATTTATATCATATATAAATATATTTAATATATAAACAACATATTTTTCTTAAATATATTCATGCATGTGTTTGTATTTACATATACATAATAAATGTACACAGTATACACATATATTATGTAAAAATTGATGCGATTATCGCGGTTAATTATTTGACAGCACTAATATATACATATATAATAACAAATTATTTATAATGTAATTCATCATAAAATTTTATACATTTTTTATAATATATATATATACATATTTTCCTCACATTTTTGTGAGATTAACACAGTCTGTATTCAAAATATTTCAATAATTATAAATGTTGACATATGTATCTATATTATCATATTTGAAAACATGTTTTACGCATTTAATAAAACTCGATGCAAGAGTAAACGTGAAGGACATATGTTCATAACTACAGGAATTCTCGATTATTATAATTCTACCTTGTTCTGGATGGTGTTTGCACCTGGATGAAGATCAACGATCAGGAGAATGGTTCCGATCCCAGACACGACCAGACACAAGATGTTAGCGATGAAACACGTCTGCAACAAAAACACAAACCACTGCTTGTGCTTTCCAGAAACTGAATGTATTTACATGCAGAGTGATTCAGACACACACACACACACACACACACACACACACACACACACACACACACACACACACACACACACAGAGACACACACACACACACACACACACACACACACACACACACACACACACACACACACACAGACACACACACACACACACACACACACACACACACACACACACACACAGAGACACACACACAC
This sequence comes from Gymnocypris eckloni scoliostomus, assembly GCA_027564155.1. Lineage (NCBI taxonomy): Eukaryota > Metazoa > Chordata > Actinopteri > Cypriniformes > Cyprinidae > Gymnocypris > Gymnocypris eckloni. The sequence continues at coordinate 16,636,501 of CM050424.1, forward strand.
ACACACACACACACACACACACACACACACACACACACACACACACACACACACACACACACACACACACACACACACACACACACACACACACACACACACACACACACACACACACTGTCACACACACACACACACACACACACACACACACACACACACACACACACACACACACACACACACACATATATATATACATACACATACACATATACATATATATACACATACAATATACACATATATATATATATATATATATATACACACATACACACACACACACACACACACACACACACATACACATATATATACATATATACACACACACACACACACATATATACACATATACACACACATATACACACACACACACACACACACACACACACACACACACATATATACACACACACACACACACACACACATATACACACACACACACACACACACACACACACACACATATATATATATACACACATACATACACATATATATATATATATATACACACACATATATATATACACATACACACACACACACACACACACACACACACACACACATAGACACATACACACTGTCACACACACACACACACACACACACACACACACACTGTCACACACACACACACACACACACACACACACACACACACACACACACACACACACACACACACACACACACACACACACACACACACACACACACACACACTGTCACACACACACACACACACACACACACACACACACACACACACACACACACACACACACACACACACACACACACACACACACACACACCTGTAGAAGCTCGGGGTGTTTGTACAGAAGATTGGACAAGATTCCAGCAAAGACAAACTGGAAAACAAACAGAAACCCTTCAGACTCTTAAATCAAATCATCCCCGTCATTAATGAATATATCCATTATATTCTGTTTGTCACATCTCAAAATCTAGATTTTAATATATTACAATGAACATATTCCTGCATGAACTGCACAGTGAAATATATTGTCAGGCATTTATAGCAGAAGTAATGATGTTTTATTATATTGGTTTAACTTTATTTAAACTCTTGAAGAGATTTTAACAGATTTAAGCCAAACACAGTTTTGGAGTTTTTAGCAAAAATAAATGATTAAAACATGATATAATTCAGGCATAATATGTCTTGTGATGAAACTAGCCAGAGAAGCTGGAATGGCGTTAAACACAAGCAAACAATAGCAGAAGTCATGCAGCTCACCATGATTCCAGTAATGATGGGAACTCGTAATAAAGTCAGGAAATTAATATTGATCCTGAATGAAGCTGCAAACACGACCCCGATCCCAAAACTCAGGATCCCGCTGGACGACTGGATGGCCTGCAGGTGAACATGAAGCACATTTAATATTTCATTGAGACAGTTTTTCTTTGGCAGCTTGGAGCAATGCATTTTACTGTAACAGTAATTTACATTTTTACTTTTACAGTAAAATATCTACATGACGCTCTGAAGAACACATCTTGCTCATATTATATTCCAAAATCAAACGAAAGAAAAAGGAAATTATATTTTGCATAAAGCTTACTTTTAGGATTATGATTTTTTTGCATTGGGACATTATTTTCAGGACATTATAAAGAACGTTTCGGCATTAATCCTCACCATAATGCAATTACATTTTATTAATACATTATAAAAGTGCATTTACAAGTTTAAAGTATATGTTTTTAGGTTTGTTTATACATCCTGCTCGAATTTGTTGTACTGTATTTAATTTATGCTTTAAAAAACAAATTAAATTACAGTAATTTGTATGTGCTTAATTATGAAAATAATGCAAGGAGTCGTAATGGTCCTTAAAAACAGGCTTTTAAGCTAATTTTCTTTATGCAATATATATATTTTTATATGTTATTTTATTTCATTTATTATAATTTTACAAATGTATACAATATATTTTCTTTTTTAAGCTTATTTTCCCTGAAAATGCAATAATTGTAATGCAATAAAAAATATATTATTGATATTTTATTATTAATGCATTTTTTTTATAAAATAATAATGTGCACTGTAAACCAAGAAGAAACAAATAGTACTGGTAATTTTATGGACATTTCCATTAACACAACGGACAGCAGAATTCAAAATCCAGCTAAGACAAATACAGTACATTGTGTCCTAAAAACGGTAACATCTGAGTTTTACTTGAGTCAAAAATATTAATAACGCTGAATCAACCTAAATGCATTAATTTATCAGTTTGTATCAGTTAAATTAAGCTCTTTAAGGCAACAAATGAAGATCACTAGTGTACAAACTGGCTACTTTTTTCATTTCTCACCAAATATTTCTGACTAACGCTAAACCTAACGTCAGCCTTCAGCCTGTGCTCACTCTGTGCACCTAAAATAAAACGTGTTTAAACAATAGTAATGCCCTAGCAACCACCTCGAACACCCTAGCAACCGTTGATTGGTTATTATAGTGGAGCGCTCGTGTAAGGTCAGTGAATGTGTGAGGGTCTCACGGCGCAGGTGGCCGGGCCCTTCCTGAGGAGCCTCTGCAGCGCCGGCACGGGGCCCGGCAGGACCTCACTCGCGCGGTAATACTTGATCAGCGGCCCTTCATCATCACGTCTTCCTCCCGCCGAGTCCTCGTGTCTCTGAATGTCCATCTCAATATCTGCCTTGGCCATGTTCTGACAATAAACACACGTACGAGCCATAAAACACACGAGAAATATTTCAACACAGTGTCTACTGATGGCAACATATCCATTACTTTAACTTATCAAAATAAACAATTTCAACAAGTTACACGATCCAAGACACTAGATTTTCAGTTTAATATAATTTAACTCGCAATGACTTGTACAGCCATTTTGATTCAACTTAAAAATTTGAAAAAAGTTTCAAAGTCACATATTTCAACAAAGAGGTTTTAACAATAAAAAACTGCATTTGCATTTCTGTTGTGTATTTTATCAATATTGTAATTCAAGAAATGTGGAGCAAAAGCATGAAATGTTTCATGTCTGTTTGTAAATACGCATTGAATCCTCATTAAAATATACTGTAAAAATTATAGAATTAATAGGTCCACATGTTTTTACATAACTTTAACTCATAAAATTACATTTCAGTTTTAAAAAAGTCTGTTTAATTTAACTTGCAGTGACTTGAACAATTGATTCAACTTAAACATTCGAAAAGTTTTCACATTTAAAAAAAGTTTAAAATTAAATATATCTAAAATGTTGAAACTGATTTTTTTTAACAATGTATTCAGAGATTTTGCGTTTGCGTGTGCTTTCTGATGTATATTTCATTGTAATTTATTGTAATCCAAAAATAGGTCAACATGTTTTTCCATTACTTTAACTAATACAATTTCAGTTTAATAAAAAGTCAGTCTAATATAATTTTTTGCAATGATTTGTACAAACAATTTGATTCAACTCAAATGAATCTGCAGCTGGTTTTGTTTACAGTGCCAAAGATATTTCACAAAATAGAAAGTACATCTGCTTCTGCTTTTTGTTGGATATTTCATAATCATCGTAATCCAAGAAATCAAATGTTGGACAAAAGCATATAAAACACAATATGTATTGAATATAAGTTGTAAATATACATGAAACCCTCATTAAAATACATTCGTGCATCTCGTTTAGGAATCTTACTTTGAATCACCAAGCATTTTAATTTCATACACAGCTCTGGCTTTAATGATTTAATGATCAATGTTTGATCTTCTGAATATATTGAAATACAGATAAATGCCGTAACGGAGTGTCTTACCGAGTTGAGTCTGTCTTCCGTGTTATAGTGGAAAGAAGATCATGGTGTCACTTCACTGTTTTTTTTTTGATACCCAAAAAGCCACTTTCATGTGGTTGGTCCAAAAAACTAAAGTAGGAACTGTGATGTGAGAAGTGATGAAGCTGCGCTTCTCAAAGAAACTTCTGCTATCTGAACAGACAGCCCTGCAGAAGCTCTTCATCTGGACTTCAGTGCACTCTTCAGCTGGTAAGACATTTCCACAACCTTACGCTTATAGAGGAGGGACAGAATCTCAGGATCTGTGTGTGTGTTATTAGATCTTTCAGAGAAACGAATCTCTGTTTTTACTGTGTTATACATTGCTGGATTTACCCCAGACTTCCTGTACTCACAGATAAATCTCTCTCTCTCTGGGCATGCTGGGACTGGGTGCATGGCTTGACTCACTTCTCATACTTTGTTGAATAAAATTACAACATATTAGTACATTTATGACTAAAACGTTGATTAAAATGATGAGGGTTTCACGAAGGACGCACCTGACTGACAGCACTAATGCACATTTATCTGCTCGGACTCATTCTTATCATTTGAATCTCTTTAATAATGGTTTGTTTTACTCCTTAAACATTTGAACTGCAGAATATTGATCAATTAATTAGAGAAATAGAATGTTTTACAACATTCCCATTAGTTCTGAATGCTTTCTGAACATTCAAAAAGTGCCGTTTTTTTTAAGCGCTAGTGAAGACAATGTTACAGGATTATTGTTGAAGGAAAGATACATTTTAGAATTTTGCAAACATTATGAGAATGCTACTTTTGAATGTTCTCTGAACATTCTGAAACAAGAAAATAGTAACATTTAAATAACGTTACAGTTAAGTAGAAACATTTAAAAAGTTAGATGAGTAAAAACATTTAAGATGAAAATAATCCATGAATGATTCATAAATAATGTTTTTGTGCTAAGATTTTGAGAACGTTATTAAAGGCCAGATAAGTTGGAATGAAAGATTATAACTTTGACTTGAGCAAAGTTCTCAAGTTTCTTCTTTTTTAAACAAGCAATATTTAAAAAGCGCTAAAGTAATGTTTCAAAAAATAAATATTTAAGTAGGCCTAGCATTTCAAATAAAAACATTTAAGAAAAAGGTTTGTTGAATGATGTATGGCCTAAATGTTGTTGTGCTAATGTTATTAAAGATCATAACTTGGAATAAACGTTCTGTTAATATTACTGGAGAATGTGTGTTCATAACTTTGATTTTCTCTTCTTTTTCAAATACAGACAGCATTTTGTGAACAAGTAATAACTTTTTAAAAGTAAGTAAGTAAAAAGCTTCCACGAATGATGTATAAATAGTATGTTGTTGCTCATGTTGAGAACGTGACCATTCTGTCAATGTTACTGAAGAAGGTTTGTTCATGTTGTTTTGGCAGACTGCGTCTGGTGGAGACATGCGCTACACGTTTAAGCCGGACGACTGTATGGTCATCAGCATTCCTCTGGGAAGTCTCAGGAGCACGAGTGATGGCCAGCTGATGCCCGAGAAATTCACCTGCATCTTCAAAGACGCTTACAAGGTCTTTCTTAAAGGACGGCCAAAGGAACTCGGGGTGCGTGCAACATTAAAATGCATAATATTATTCATGTGTTTTTAGAGTTTAGTCTCCGTTTAATATCTGCAGACAGAAGAGTTTCTCTAAAAACATATCAGATGTCAGAGCAAATCAACAGGAATTCAGTACGGGAGATTTTGATCTGGGGCACTAGTCAGTTTCAGTGGTATTTTTGGCCTGAATGCTGGTTGATTTGTGACCCTGATTCCATCACATGAGCATTTCTATGTTATCATTTTAAAATACTACAAATATATGCATACTACTGACTCAATGAGGGCCGAAAGTCTGAGAGCAGATGTGAAAATGCTTCTTTCAGTTTCAGTTGAAGAATTTTTTCATTACACATTACTGGAGTAAAAAGTTGAATTTAAAAACACGAGAAGTATTTAGTGTGTGTCTGTTTCTCTGATGATTCAGTTCTACACTCTCAGACTAAAATTACAAAACACTGCTACACTAGTGCTACCATTTCATAAGCTAATAACATGTACTTTTAAGTATTAATGTACTTCTAAAATACTTTTTAAATGATAAGGTATTAATATGTAGCATTTAGGGGTAAATAAGCTACAAAGACGTAAGCTTTACCCCCCCACTGACTGCTCTGAACCTTTTTCTGAGAGTATGATTTGAGATGATCCTCAATTTTTCCTGGCCAATATCAATTTTAAAGATATGTTAAATATGTCATGAGAAGCTCAATTGAACTTGTGTATAAATCCATTGCTGAAAGTGTTTGAATCTTTCTTCGTTCTGTCTGGTACGAGCATCTAAACTCGACTCAAGAACAAACTTTCCAGAATTGTATCCTCGGCAAATAAAATAATTGTCAGGCCTCAGAATCATTTAACACAACTTTATGTAGAAAGGAGAAAGAAGTCGTATGTTTCTTTCACTTTCACAAAGAAAAAGGCAAGAGTTATTCTTGCAGATGGCTCTCGTCCTCTTTTCCGGCAGTTTGAGTTCCTCTAGCAAATAAAAATGTGTTTAAGAGGTCCTTCATCCCCAGCGCAATTAAAATCATTATTTCAGCAACTTAGTGTGTAAAGCATGAACTATATTCTTTATCCATTTTCTTTTATGTGACTAGTTATTGTGATTTTATTTTACTATGTATGTTGTTATTAATCTTGTTGTGTTGGTGAGCCAAAGACAATTTTCCATTTAGGTGGACAATAAAGTTATACTATACTATACTATACTATACTATACTATACTATACTATACTATACTATACTATACTATACTATACTATACTATACTATACTATACTACTGTACACTACACCACACCACACCACACTATACTATATTATATTATACTATACTATACTATACTACACTACACTACACTATACTATACTATACTACACTATACTATATACCATACTATACTACACTACACTATGATTATACTATACTATACTACACTACACTATACTATACTACACTATACTATATATACCATACTATACTACACTACACTACACTATGATATACCATACTATACTACACTACACTACACTATGATATACTATACTATACTATACAATACTATACTATACACCATACTACACTACACTATACTACACTATACTATACTACACTATACTATACTATACTATACAACACTATACTATACTACACTATAATATACTATACTATACAACACTATACTATACTATACTACACTACACTATAATATACTATACTATACTATACTATACTACATATATACTATACTATACTATATACTATATACACCATACTATACTACTATACTATACTACACTAATACTATACCATACTACTATACTATACCACACTATACTACTATACTATACTATACTATACTACATATATTATACTATACATACATTATACACTATACTACACTTACACTACATATATACTATACTGTATATACTATATTATACCATTACACTATATTACACCATACTATATTATACTATATATACATTATACTATACTACACTATACTACATTATACTATACTATATCACACCACACTATACTACACTATACTATACTACAATATACTATACTATACATACTACACTACACTATACTATACTATACTACACTATACTACACTATACTACACTACACTATACTATACTATACTATACTACATTATACTATTATACACTATACTACATTACACTATATTACATTATACTATACTATATTACACTACATTATACTATACTACATTATACTATACTATACTATACTATACTACATTACACTATACTACATTATACTATACTATACTATACTATACTACATTACACTATACTACATTACACTATACTACATTATACTATACTATATTACACTACATTATACTATACTACATTATACTATACTATATTACACTACATTATACTATACTATACTATACTATATTATACTATACTATACTATACTACATTACACTATACTACATTACACTACACTACATTATACTATACTATACTACACTACATTATACTATATTATATTACACTACATTATACTATACTACATTATACTATACTATATTACACTACATTATACTATACTATATTATACTACATTACACTATACTACATTATACTATACTATACTACACTATATTACTATAATATACTATACTATTTAGTTTCAACCTTCATATGCCCAAAATATATTTCATAATCTTTTACTTTTTTCTTCAAATGTAACTGAATGCATTTTTTTTTAAATTGAAATTTATCAAACATATTATTGGCCATTTTTATATATATATTTGCCATATGGAATTTATCCAGGTGTTTGATGGAAAACTTTTGGTGATCTCAGACTGTTTTGATATTATTTATGTGGCTGTTATTTGTGGTTTCAGGCGGCTCAGCTCAGCATCGGAGTGTTTGTGATCTGCATCGGCAGCCTCATTTCTCTTGAACACATCCGCTCCATCTAATGTACACCCTACCTAGTGCCCTGGTGAGAGCATAGAGATCCTGTGTGCATATCCCTTCAGCTTTCATCAGTGTAAACACACACATCTCTCAGACAGTCTCTGAACATTCAAGATCATACTAAATCTGTGTTTTAACCCTTTATTTTTAGTTCATTGCAAGTGGCATTCTGACATTTGCAGCTGGAAATTCTCCAATCATGCCTGTGGTGAGTGCCCAAATATTGTTCATAATCTTTTTTTAATCATGACTAAAACTGAATTTAATGATTTACTTCTTGTTCTTGTTCTGAAAGGTGAAGCTGTCCTTCATATTCAACATTATCAGCCTGTTCTGGTCAATCACTGCTATTGTTTTCTGTTCGATTTTTATAAAAAAGGATGTATTGGGTAATTTGTGATTGTTCATAACTTATTAAAGCCAGAGCTGCAGTAATGTCCATACATCTCATTCATTTCCTTGATTTTACAGTATAACAGCCCAGATGACAATGCAAAGGTACGTTACAGCACACTTCTGAACTGATATGTCACTGTGGATATTGTCATTGATTGACTTGTTTTTCTCCAGAATGAACATGTTTGTGGGGCTGACGGTGCTGATCGGTGTGTTGTGTGGGTTTGAGCTGATTCTGGCTCTGGTTCTGATCTTCTGGGAGAGTAAAGCCGTGTGCCGATCTCACTTCAACACTCTGGTAATTTAACATTCAGTCTGAAAACAACAAAACATGCTGAACAATCTTCAAACGCACTCACATCTCTTTTATTTGTCTTCGTTTCAACGCAGCCCTTGATCACCATCAAGCAAGACGCTTGATCAGACGGGTGAGATGGAGGAAAAAGGACCCATTTGTGAACTGAATGTGTATTAATGTGTATATAAATGCTTGTTTAATGTCTTTTTCTGTAGCTCAGCTGGTGCTGCAGTGTCGGGTCATGGGTTAGATTCTCAGGGTGTGAATAAATCAGACGTTTAGCATGAATGCAGTGTAAATTGCTGTATAAACGTGTTTGCCAAATGCATAAATGTAAATGTGCCACAAGTTTTCTATGCGATTTCTCACTATTAAAGTACTGAGTACTGTTTACCGCTCATCATCTGTTTGTTCAATAATTGATATCAATCAGTCAAGCTACTGGATTGTGTGTATATATATATATATATAGGTATGTTGATATGTTTAACACTATACAAGTCAAGTCAAGTTGAGCTTTATTGTCATTCCGCTACATGTGTGGACATATAGTGGGACGAGATGTCGTGCCTCACAGGACCACGGTGCTACATAAATACAGATATACAACACGAAGTAAAACAGTATAAACCTATACACAACTAACCTACTGTCAGCTTTGACTATACATATGCTATATATAAAAGTGGTTACCTATACATAAACTAAAGAATAAAATAAAATACAAACTGTACAACTGTGCAGATGACTTCAAATACTGTACATGTGCAAAAGAGAGACATTCAAGCAGCTGGCTGGGGAACAGTGTAAGGTGATTTGTGGTGCATGAGCCAGTAAACATACATACATTACAGTCATATATTACAATCAGTCTTTAGTGGGATTATGGACACACAATGGTGTGTGAAAGTGTCTAGTGCATGCAGAGGAGAGTGTGTTGCTACAGGTGGCTTGTGCTCTCTATCCTGAGAGTACAAGAGGACTTCATCAGAACGTCTTGCTGTGAAACACGTTTGCTGGTGTGACTTGTGTTCGTGAGTGTGTTCTTCAGTAAAACCACAGCTTCTGCTGAACATGAAGATGTGTTAAAATACAAAAACCAACCACAACAGATGAACCGTTCACTTACAAAAACAGATCACTAAAAATCATGTTTTTTTCTGCATTCTAGTTAATATCAATCAAACTGTGGTTGGGTTGTTTTGATGAAGTAATAATAACAAAACAATTATAATAAAGCTAAGTTACACAATAAAAACATGATAACAAAAAAACACGATTTATGAACATTAACAGTTATTTATTTTTGTAAATAACCTCTTCAGATCATCATGGCACACAATACTTTACATGTATGTGTAGTCGCTTGCAGATTTTAATGTAGCTTGCTTTAACACAATCAAAAATAAACAGCTACAAAGCGCTCAAAATGTATTTGGACATTTCAGTCATGCTTAATGCACGAATGCCCTTGCATTAGATACAAATCTCAAAATGTTTACACTTACAAACAAAGCTTTTGAGAAATAAATAGTTGGTTTGAAGTGACAGATATTGCTGCAGTCCATTCCATGCAAAATAAAGCACATAATCATGCAACTGGAGATAATTGTAATTATAATTTTCCAAAAAGTGTTATTTTTATGCGCAAACGTTTGGGCCACTGTATGGTTGAGGAAAGCTCAGTGTGTTTGTCACTGTTGGTGTAAATCACACTCAACACAACACCTGAGTCTCGAGAAACTCTAGTGCCACTGCATGTTTTGACCCTTTCGGCTTGCCATAGCGGCTGCACGCAAACCAATGACAGTGCAGGAATTGTCTGTTTTCCTCAAAGCGTGTGCCATCTTTCCGCTCCGTGCATGCATCTCTCTCCCCGAGCAGCTGGTCGTGTTGTGCATGCATTAGGAGCCGGATTGTACACATACATGGCCGTCATCCGGGTTGCGTTCGTGCAGCAGACGCCAGAGAGAGAGCGCGCGCCGCTGATAGCACGGGAAATCAAAGGTGAAGCCAGGACAGAGAGGAAAGAGCATGGCGTCTGCGTTCGGCTCCAGGACTCTGAGTAAAGATGATGTGAACTACAGGATGCATTTCCGCATGATCAACGAGCAGCAGGTGGAGGACATCACCTTAGACTTCTTCTACAAGCCTCACACCATCACCCTGCTCACGTGCACCGTGCTCAGCCTCATGTACTTCGTGTTCATGCGGTGAGTGACGCACAACGCCAATGTCACACAAAGAACCGGCATGTTACTATAGCAACACTTCATCGCGCGGGTTCACATAGTTATCTGGCTTCTAGTGCGTGTTTGTTGTGGTGGGGTCACCTATGTTCTATAAGTGTCAACAACGATCTTCTAGCTAACGGATCTACGGTATTTCACTTCCGGGAAAACGATTAAAAGTATTGATGACGTAACCGCGTACTTAGGGACTTGTGCGGTTTTATTCTATGCAATGCGACCAACGATCAGTGATTTCTGTCTTCTGAAGTAACAAATCATGTTTGTGAAGTAAACTAAAGACTACTGGCTGCTTATATGGTTTTCTTTTTCATTAACGGAAGTGCTTTGAAACATGCAGCGCTATTCTATGCGGTGACTTAATTTAACTGAAACCGGAAGACAGGGTGGGACATATAGAGCACCTTTTAAAATAGCGTTTTGTTTATATCTGCTGGGGCCAGAGCCGTTGAGCTCGGTAAAGGAGGTGACCCATACTCGGAATTTGTGCTCTGCATTTCACTCATCTACGTACACACACACACACACACACTCAGCAGTGCACACACACACACACACACACACACACTCAGCAGTGAACAGTGCACACACACACACACACACAGCAGTGAACAGTGCGCACACACACACACAGCAGTGAACAGTGCGCGCGCACACACACATACACATACATACACACACAGCAGTGAACAGTACACACACACACAGCAGTGAACAGTGCACACACACACACACAGCAGTGAACAGTACACACACACAGCAGTGAACAGTACGTCACACACACACACACACAGCAGTGAATAGTGCACACACACACACACACACACACACACACAGCAGTGAATAGTACACACACACAGCAATAGTACACACAGCAGTGAACAGTGCACACACACAGCAGTGAACAGTACACACACACACACACACACACACACACACACACAGCAGTGAACAGTGCACACACACACACACACACACACACACACAGCAGTGAACGGTACACACACACACACAGCAGTGAACGGTACACACACACACACACACACAGCAGTGAACAGTACACACACACACACACACAGCAATGAACAGTACACACACACACACACACACACACACACACACACACACACACACACACACACACACACAGCAGTGAACAGTACACACACACACACACACACACAGTAGTGAATAGTACACACAGCAGTGAACAGTGCACACACACACACACACACACACACAGCAGTGAACAGTGCACACACACACACACACACACACACACACACACACACACACAGCAGTGAACAGTGCACACACACACACACACACACACACACACACAGCAGTGAACAGTGCACACACACACACACACACACACACACACACAGCAGTGAACAGTGCACACACACAGCAGTGAACAGTGCACACACACACACACAGCAGTGAACAGTGCACACACACACACACACACACACAGCAGTGAACAGTGCACACACACACACACACACACACACACAGCAGTGAACAGTGCACACACACATGCACACACACACACACACACACACAGCAGTGAACAGTGCACACACACACACACACACACACACACACACAGCAGTGAACAGTGCACACACACACACAGCAGTGAACCTTACACACACACAGCAGTGAACAGTGCACACACACACACACACAGCAGTGAACAGTGCACACACACAGCAGTGAACAGTGCACACACAGCTGGGGGTCCGGTGCCTTGTCATGCACTGATCATTCTGTGCAGCGCTGCTTAAAGTTGAACTATTGGCATGATTGAGAGCAAACGTGAGAGGTCAAGGTGTGGCCAAGTAAAACAAAAAATCTCCAAAAAATTGCTATTTTCTTTTAAAATATATCTAAAATAGCAAAATCAATAAAAGTCGCAGCAACAATGAGAAAGGAGCTACATTTGGTGACAAAATCCCCAAATTGGCAGCACTGGTGGAAAGAGTGCTGGAGATCCCCCCCCCGTGATTTGGATTACGAGTCCGACTCTCTAACCGTTAGGCCACGTAAAGCCACGTTTGACAGCCGCAGTCTAATAGATTATCCCCTATAATTCAATATGAAAAACTAAATTGTGATCATCATAATCATGCTGAGGCTGTGTAGTTTTAAAAGTGTTTCATATTCGCAGACTTTGTCCGGAGCCAAAGTCCGGATCATTAATATCCGGAGCCAAAGTCCGGATCATTAATATCCGGAGCCAAAGTCCGGATCAGACTGAGGGAGCTGCCGCGGTTCACGTGACCTCATACGCCCCGATCGAAAGCATATTTACACTCTGAAACGCTCCCTATCGCCTACATAGTGCACTACATGCCAGTACAGTAAATACTACACTGTGAACAAGTGACCGATCTATTTATAGTGTAGGGGGCGGGCGCTTCGGATTCTAGAGAGCATTTGATTGGTCAGAAAGTTTGATTAGTGGCTGAAGTACGAGGTGACGTCAAACAAAGAGTCGAGCCGTTTTAGCGGAAGTGACGAACTGCAAGCTTTGAATGTTTATATCTTCTAAATGTGAATTTAGTCACTGTGTTGGAGCTCACTGGCTTATTGATAACTTTAAGACTAACATATTGATACTAACAACCAAAAAACGTTCATTTTTAGAGAAGTTATTGTTGTATCTGATTGTATGGGTCTATATAGAGTGAATGAACACAAAACAGCAGAACAATAAAGTTAAAGAGGGTAAACTTTATCATTCAGCTGAACTGTGCTCGTATGTTTCAGCTCCTGTATCTTCTTACTCTGCACATGTATAAAAGTGCATCTTTGAAAGAGTGCAAAAATTATCTAATTTTTACCCATGAAGAAAAAAATCAAACCTTTCTTATTTCTGTTTAAGTAGAACATTTCTTATTTTCGTTTTTTTGCAATTCTTATGTATATTTATTTTATTTAAAGTTTTTATTTTTGCATGCACATATGTCTCCAGTCCAGTCTTCCAGTGACACTTTAAAATACAGTAATAGAATTAGTCCATTTTGTGATTATCGTCATCAGCCAATGATGTGTTTGCTTGGGTGAAAACAAAAGTGTTAGTTCCAGACTCTCTCAGCAGCATCGTCAATAGGAAATTCATTTATATTTAAAAATGCCAAGAACATTTTGTTCTGTTGTGTAATCACAAGGATTTCTTCTCTGATTGAGTCTGATTGTGTGTAAGAGCAGAGAATGGTGAAACTGTGGTGGAGTAGAAACAGGAAGATGGGCTGGGTGTACGCGGGCTTTTTCAGCGTGTGACCGCATGTTTCTGTTGCAGAGATGATGGAAACCCTGACAATAACCTGTGGGTGGGTCTCATCCTGGTCATCTCCTTCTTCTTGATCGTCAGCGTTCTCACCTTCCCCAACGGTAAGAGTCTTGAAGATCTCAGCGTCCAGCGCTTTTGGCCATAAGTGTGGCCACATGTGTTCACGTTCATAATAGGACTGCAACAAATCATTAGTTTGAGAATCAGTGAATATAGTCAAGTCACTATTATTACTATTACGGATACGAGACCAATGGACAGGCAGGGAAATGGGTTTGCGTGATAAATAATCGATGTCTAGCCTAATTAAAAATATTGATTTAATGCTATATGCATTATATTTCATCTGCAGCAACTTTGTGACCTTTTATAATGATACGTTTGGTCATCAAATTTTAAATGCAAACATATGAAGAGAGTTCTCGGCAAAGTAGACTCAAATTAAATCAAAATTGGTAACCGTGTCAAGATGTTTACAGTGGTTTAAATGATGCATGTAACTAAGCAAGTGTGTTAAAGATGCAGTTATGATGAAGCAGTATGTCCCAAAGCTTGCCTACTATTCTGCTACGTACTGTTTCTTTAAGAGTGCATAGTATAAGTTGGCGAATTAGGATGCAGCATGCTTTGTTCACATTCATAAGTGCCTTCTTCTTCCTCTTGCTCACTGGTCAAACCGTGGCATTGCAGGCCTTTACATTTGATCATATGAGACGATATTTTTTATTGTCTATGATGTCTACTAATAACCCTCTTTGCCTTGTTTCAGGTCCGTTCACAAGACCCCATCCAGCAATATGGCGTATCGTGTTCGGTGAGTGTACGCCTGGTAATACAGATGCACAGATGATCTTTAAACATGAATAAATGATGAAAGGTCGTCTCTGAGTGCTTGGGTTAGTAGGTTGGGCTGTTTCTCGTTTCTGAAGTGTGTGTGTTTGTGTGTTTGTGCAGGATTGAGTGTGCTGTACTTCCTCTTCCTGGTTTTTATCATCTTCCTGAACTGGGAGCAGGTCAAGTCTCTCATGTACTGGCTGGATCCCAATCTGCGCTACGCCAAACGGGAAGCCGACATCATGGTCAGTGACGGTCAGCGAGATCTGACCCAGTTCTGCTGTTAAAGGAGTAGTTTATACATGCATCATGTTCAAAATATTCTCTTCTGCTGGAGCTCAGTGTAGTTAGCTCAAAGAAAAACAAAGTGTCTTAAAATGAACATTAGCTGAAATAAAATATTTGTAAAAGTTAAACTTATTTTATGTCAACTAGTTTCTCATTTCTCATTTTTAACTTGATATATTAAAATAACTAGTGCTAAAACTCAAATAAAAAATTATAAAAACCATGCAGACATATTAAAAAAGACAAATTCTGAACAAAATTATTTAAGCTTTATTAAAATGTAAATATTTTTTCAAATATTTTATTTTGAAATAATTTAATTAAATGATAAATTAAAACAGACACATTTAATAAAAAACATATTTCATTGGGCCCTATATTGTTGAATAATATCTGTTATCTTTTTGCTGAAGGTTTATGAAGTTAAATAATTAGACATGTTCTTTGATTATTAATATTAAGACAAACCATTAAAATGTTTCAGTGGGTGTATCATAATAGCATATTTTAGAAAAATAATTTAAGATGCAGGAAAATATTATTTTTTATTATTTAATACAATACTAATTTAATAAAATATTTGTACAATTTAATAAAATAATAATGTAGTAATTTTAATAAAATACAAGCTTTTGAAAAAATTTATTAAAACTATATATTTTTTAAATGAAATAAAGAATCCATTTAAATTTAAAATATGGCACATTTTAGAAACATAATTTAAGATGGAGGGCGAATTGAGAACAAAAATATTACATTTACATTGTATTAATTTAATTTACTATACGTGGTTTTGATTTATTAAAATTAAATAATAAATGACTAAAACTGAAATAAAAATGAATAAATGCGATATAGACATATTAAATAAGACAAAAACACAAATTTAGTAAAAGTTTTAAAATGGAAACAGAAAATATAAAAACTATACTAGTTTCTCAATGATACTGAAATAACAGCATCACAAATCTCAAACGGATGCACTGTGTTCAGTTTAACACTGTTGTGTCCTATAGTACCTTTAAAGGGATAGATCACCTAAAAATGACCTTCGTTCATCTTCAGAACACAAATGATGTTTTAGATGAAATCCGAGAGCTCTCTGACCCTCTATAGACGGCAAGGATCCTAACACGATCAAGGCTCAGAAACGTAGCAAAGACATCGTTAAAATAATCCACGTGACATCAGCGGTTCAACCGTAATATTACGAATCTATGAGAATACTGTCTGTGTGCAAAGAAAACAAAAATAACAACTTTATTTAGCCATTCATATCCTCTGCGTCACCCTATAGCACCATTTTGGAGAGTATCACATACATAAACAATGTAAACAATGTATCCGCATGCATGAGTTGTTGTAATTAATGACAAAGTAGTTATTTTTGTGTGAACTAACCCTTTAAGCACATGTCACTGCTGTGATGATTGACAGGAGTATGCCATCAACTGTCATGTGATCACCTGGGAGCGAATCCTCAGCCACTTCGACATCTTCGCCTTCAGTCATTTCTGGGGCTGGGGAATGAAGGCTCTGCTGATCCGCAGCTATGGACTGTGCTGGACCATCAGCATCACCTGGGAGCTGACCGAGGTAATACACCTCACATTACTTCACTTACAGCATGAACCTGATGAGAGTGTTCTGACCAGTGCTGGGGGTGATGCATTACAGGTGACTCCAGTTACGTAATCAGATTACTTTTACAAGTAACTAGTGAAGTAATGCATTACAGGTGACTCCAGTTACGTAATCAGATTACTTTTACAAGTAACTAGTGAAGTAATGCATTACAGGTGACTCCAGTTACGTAATCAGATTACTTTTACAAGTAACTAGTGAAGTAATGCATTACAGGTGACTCCAGTTACGTAATCAGATTACTTTTACAAGTAACTAGTGAAGTAATGCATTACAGGTGACTCCAGTTACGTAATCAGATTACTTTTACAAGTAACTAGTGAAGTAATGTATTACAGGTGACTCCAGTTACGTAATCAGATTACTTTTACAAGTAACTAGTGAAGTAATGCATTACAGGTGACTCCAGTTACGTAATCAGATTACTTTTACAAGTAACTAGTGAAGTAATGCATTACAGGTGACTCCAGTTACGTAATCGGATTACTTTTACAAGTAACTAGTGAAGTAATGCATTACAGGTGACTCCAGTTACGTAATCAGATTACTTTTACAAGTAACTAGTGAAGTAATGCATTACAGGTGACTCGTAATCAGATTACTTTTACAAGTAACTAGTGAAGTAATGCATTACAGGTGACTCCAGTTACGTAATCAGATTACTTTTACAAGTAACTAGTGAAGTAATGCATTACAGGTGACTCCAGTTACGTAATCAGATTACTTTTACAAGTAACTAGTGAAGTAATGCATTACAGGTGACTCCAGTTACGTAATCAGATTACTTTTACAAGTAACTAGTGAAGTAATGCATTACAGGTGACCCCAGTTACGTAATCAGATTGTAACTAGTGAAGTAATGCATTACAGGTGACTCCAGTTACGTAATCAGATTGTAACTAGTGAAGTAATGCATTACAGGTGACTCCAGTTACGTAATCAGATTGTAACTAGTGAAGTAATGCATTACAGGTGACTCCAGTTACGTAATCAGATTACTTTTACAAGTAACTAGTGAAGTAATGCATTACAGGTGACTCCAGTTACGTAATCAGATTACTTTTACAAGTAACTAGTGAAGTAATGCATTACAGGTGACTCCAGTTACGTAATCAGATTACTTTTACAAGTAACTAGTGAAGTAATGCATTACAGGTGACTCCAGTTACGTAATCAGATTACTTTTACAAGTAACTAGTGAAGTAATGCATTACAGGTGACTCCAGTTACGTAATCAGATTACTTTTACAAGTAACTAGTGAGTAATGCATTACAGGTGACTCCAGTTACGTAATCAGATTACTTTTACAAGTAACTAGTGAAGTAATGCATTACAGGTGACTCCAGTTACGTAATCAGATTACTTTTACAAGTAACTAGTGAAGTAATGCATTACAGGTGACTCCCAGTTACGTAATCAGATTACTTTTACAAGTAACTAGTGAAGTAATGCATTGACTCAGTTACGTAATCAGATTACTTTTTACAAGTAACTAGTGAAGTAATGCATTCAGGTGACTCCAGTTACGTAATCAGATTACTTTTACAAGTAACTAGTAAGTAATGCATTACAGGTGACTCCAGTTATTAATCAGATTACTTTTTAAGTAACTAGTGACAGTAATGCATTACATTGACTCAGTTACATAATCAGATTACTTTCAAGTAATAGTAAATGTAATAAATCAGAATCAGATTACTTTTACAAGTAACTAGTGAAGTAATGCATTACAGTTGACTCCTAATCAGATTATTTATAACTAGTTTGACCCAGACTCTAGATAATCATTTGTTTTAACTTTATTATGAATTGTTGAAAGTTTTATGCATTCATTTGATAACCACTTGATTTTACAATAAAACATTTGTATTAAATCATAAAACACAGAATGCTGAAAAATTAAAACCCAAGAACACAGAATTTACTGGAAAAAAATAACTGTTAATGAAATAAAAAGAAATCAACAAGTTGCCAAGGAAACCTTTCTCTTTTTTATTTAGTTTAACTTGACTTACTAAAACTGAAACGAAAATAAAATTAAAACATTAAAAAGAACACAACAAAATGATTAAAACTTAAATTAATTTAAATTAAGTTATAATATTTATTTTTAAAAGCAATTAAATTAAATATTAAAAAACAACACAGAATTTCAAAAATGCCTTTCACACCTTCTGTATTATTGTTGAAATGTAATTTATTTCGTTTATTTATTGTTGTAATAATATTATGAAATTATTAAAGTTTATGAAATGAATTGATTAGACATTATTTTTGATTATTTAAAATTAAATAATACAATTCAAAATAATGTCAATAATTAAAATTGAAATTAAGGCTAAAATAAAATTTGATATTGTTCATTATCTGGCTCAAAATTATTTTTGGTTCAAAATCTAGTTTAGCAATCCCAGAATGCACTGTGAAATGTTCAGTGTGTGTATATGTGTATATATATATATATATATTTATCAATAATTCTCACTTCATACTCCATCCAAGATGTTTTTGTTATATTGAGTCTGTTTTCAAATTACATAGTGAGAAATATTGATAAATATAATTAATTAAATACAAATTCATAAATATGATTAATTCAGTTATTAATTAAATACCACCATGTGTTGATAAAATAGTTAAAACTACATGTTACCTCCTTAAAAAGGTCTTATTACAGCATCACGTGGTTCATTAGAAACATGCTAATGCATCATGTGAAAGAAGTCTTGATGTCGTTTGCTTGAAGAGACACTCAATAACTGGAGAATAATCTCCGCGCAGCTGTTCTTCATGCATCTTCTTCCTAATTTCGCGGAGTGCTGGTGGGATCAGGTCATCCTGGATATTCTGCTGTGTAACGGCGGAGGGATCTGGCTGGGGATGACCGTCTGCCACTATCTGGAGATGCGCACGTATCACTGGGCCAGCATCAAGTAAGAAACGCCTCAAACACGGCCTCCTCGGGTCAACTCTAAAGGGAACGGGGCTTTTTCAGGTCATGGTCCTACACTCTGGAACTCTTTAGCTTTATCCATCAGATCATCCCCTACGCAGGGTGGCCTTAAAGTGTCTTAAATTCAGATTCAGTGTGTCTTAAATATCTTCGGTCTCATTACCGCAGAAGTTTGAAACATTAAACAATGCTTGAAGCTAGAATAAAACACATTTTTAGTTTGAAAGTAGAGGATCTGATCTTTATTTTATTGTATTGCACGTTCAGATGTTTTGTCTCTGTTATGTATTTTTGTTTGGTGATGTTTGTATTACTTATCATCAGTGGCGGCTGGTGAAGAAATGTTGAGTTGGGGCTGTGGCACACTGACACAGCAAACAATATCACAAACAATGCTTCACAATAAATCAAACCGTCTGGACCCAGCTCCTTTACCTTCAGTTGTTCTGCCAAAGATCTCCTCTCAAACGGACATCGGAGTAGAGATTGTACAGAGTTCGGTTCGTGTCCGCCATTGTCACGTAATTGAAATTTGCGCCGCTACAGACCCGAGACCAGCCTTGATTTTAGCAGCTTGAGGCGACAGAAAAATCACCCGTTTCAGTTAAGATTTGAGGACGCTGATTGGCTAAATTTTATGTCACATCTTGAATATATTTATATCTTGAATCAGGATTTGCTTAAATTCTACAAAGACCCGATTTCTCGATCGCCCCTCGGCTGAAATTGAGACGTGCTGACAGACAGAGAGCTCATATTGTGATGGTTTTCCAATATATCACATCATACAAATATAAATTTAAATAATTTCTATAATTATTATTTTGTGTGTGTGTGGTTCAGGGAGGGCGGCGCCCTAGCGCCCTCTATCGGCCAGCCGCCACTGCTTATTGTAGTACTAAATGATTTACATTTTTGTTGGTTGGTATTTCTGATGCTTTGTCTGTGCAGCACCTTGGTCAGCCCTTGACCTTGACCTTGACCTTGACATTGTCCTTGACCTTGTCCTTGACCTTGACCTTGTCCTTGACCTTCCGAGAGCGTGCTAAATGACTGTGTTTGTGCCGCACAGAGACATCCACAGCACCACGGGGAAGATCAAGCGTGCCGCTCTGCAGTTCACGCCGGCCAGCTGGACATACGTGCGCTGGCTCGACCCGAAGTCCTCCCTACAGAGAGTGATGGGAGTCTATCTGTTCATGATCATATGGCAGGTCAGTCCATCCACTTCTCTATCAGACAATCTGACATCATACAACTCTTCACTGGGGCCTTCAATTCATACTGTTTTCTGAATTAAATAGATTATTAACGTTTACTCAAACCATTAAAACTGAATCGACACAGATTAAAACAGAAAACATGACATTTGGGAAAAAATAAATTGACTTTTTGGGGAAAATTCATTGATTTTTAATGAGAGTGACTTATACATAATTTCTCTCATTTTAGGTTTGGTTCAAATCCTAGTTAGTTTATCAATCCCAGAATGCACTGTGAAAAACAACTTATTTTAGTCTGTTTATATAATGAGAAGTATTAATTATCTTTCTCGTAATTCTTTATACAGTGTAGTACACACACACACACACACACACACACATATATATATATACACACACAAATAAAGTTATTTAATTAAAAAACAATTTATTAATAGGTTTGACTTCATCTTTCATATTTTGTTTAGTCTTTCTCCTAAATTATACAGCGAGAAGTACTGATAAATGTTTAATTAATTACCAGTTTATCAATATTTCTCACTTTTTCTTTGTATTTTATTTTATTTAATTTTACTTTAATTTTATTTTGGGGTGGACTTTGTCTCCAAATGATATAGTGGGAAATATTGATAAATATAATTAATTTGGTAATACATTACAATAAGTTAACATTAGTTAGCATGGACTAACAATGAAAAATACTTCTAAAGCATTTATTAATTTTAGTAAATGTAAATTCCAATATTTACTGAATAAATTATTAAAACGGAATTTGAAAGTTGTTCATATTATTTAAAGGACCTGAGCTGACATTAACAATAAACAGTTGTGTTTTTATTAACAATATTAATAAATACTGTAACACATGTATTTCTATTGTTAGTTAGTGCATTGACTATCATTAACTAATGGGAGCTTATTGTAAAGTGTTACTGTTCCAATTATTAATTATAATAAATGCAGTACTTGAGTTAAGTTTAGCTGTCTTTAGTAGTCAGTGTTTTATGTTAGTTT
>CM050424.1:16664090-16726590 GCA_027564155.1 Gymnocypris eckloni scoliostomus
CAGAATGATCAGTCTTTCCAAATATAGTTATTCACGTCATCTGGGGGAAGTTCATTGCATTATGCATTGCAGAAAAATTAAATGTCGCAATCTTGGGTTTTTCCAAAATCATGTGGGAGAGCATTGCGTCAGCAGCGCAAAGGTTGTGGGTTCAATTCCCAGGGAACACATGTACTGACTAAAACATGTATAACCTGAATAAGTCTCTTTGGATAAAAGCGTCTGCTAAATGCATAAATGTGAATGTAATGCCAGTCTCTGGTTTTCTGTCCCGCAGAGCGATCGCTTTCCTGGAGGCCTTGGCGTGCATTAAATTCGGACAAGACTTGTTTTCCAAGATGCAGATTCTGTATGTGATTGTGTGGCTCGTGTGTTTGGTGAGTTCCTGCGGTGTTGATGGTCTCTGAGTGAGTGTTTTAGTGTGGAAGTGATGGTGTGTTTGTGTCTTTCACAGGCTTTCATCACGTTCATGTGTCTTTATGGGATGGTCTGGTTCGCTGAGAACTACGGGCCCCGAAAGAAGGTGCGTCATTTACTCACATTCAGTTAAAGGTGCCATAGAATGAAAAACTGTCTTTACCTTGGCATAGTTAAATAATAACAGTTCTGTAAATGGAAATGACATACAGTGAGCCTCAGACACCATAGTTTCCTCCGCCCCTGTTCTAGACAAGCGTCAGCTGAACCATCAGAAGTTCTGCAGGTGTTGTAAATAAACAAGCGCGGAAAATGGCAGATCATGGAAATAAATGTAATGTTCCAGGCTGTGCAGGGGATGTGAAGTGCAGGGATGGGTTGGTGTCTTTATTCAGAAAGCCACGGAAAGCTAATAAAGCAAGAGTCACTAAAGGGACATGGTTAGCTGCTAGCTGTACCGTTACAGTACATAAGATTTCACTTACCACATAAACAGAGTAAGATGAGGATGATGGAGAATGATTTACAGATCCCGAGCACCACTGACAAGCGTCTGGTCTTGTGAAATGTGTGGTAAGTACTGTTGCTCCATAATATAAACTGAGTTTGTGCATCGCGTTTATTGAAAGTGAAACTATAACGCGATCGACTGATCGGTCAAAAGCAGTTTCAATGCCTCGCATACTAATAACGGCTTCCTGATGCACGCCGCTTAATATACAGTATAATTACCCGACGATTTAACTGCGAGAGAAAGTATTTAAATATATATTTTCCTCCCTGTGTTTCCTTCTTGCTGATGAGCGGCACTGTGAAACAGCCAATCAGAGCAGAGCTCAACATTAAGCAGCACCGTGAAACAGCCAATCAGAGCAGAGCTCAACATTAAGCAGCACCGTGAAACAGCCAATCAGAGCAGAGCTCAACATTAAGCAGCACCGTGAAACAGCCAATCATAGCAGAGCTCAACATTAAGGAGCGCTGTGAAACAGCCAATCAGAGCAGAGCTCAACATTAAGGAGCGCTGTGAAACAGCCAATCAGAGCAGAGCTCAACATTAAGGAGCGCTGTGAAACAGCCAATCAGAGCAGAGCTCAACATTAAGCAGCACTGTGAAACAGCCAATCAGAGCAGAGCTCAACATTAAGCAGAAATGTGAAACGGCCAATCAGAGCAGAGCTCATTATTATTCATGACCCTGCCAAATAAGCCAATAACAGACCGTTTCATTCTAGGGAGAAATCTTAGGGTTGTAAATGGACATGTAAAATCGTTTCTGGAGATTTTTTGCCCTTACCTAAGCCACATACCTTCTGTGTAGATATCAGAGAACAATTTAAAATACTGTATCAATGCATTCTATGGCACCTTTAAGAGCTATAATTTGTCTAATTAAAAATGTAACATTAAATGCATAAATATTTAAGGAGATATTATTCAGTATGACTAGGTTATATACATCTGTTGAGCACCTCTGTAATGCTTTGCTCTTTTACTCTCAAGCGCTTTTAAGAATTGCTGTTTCTTTTAAGACTGGAAGAAAGATGGTTGAATATCTGAATTGTGTTGATTTTTTCAACTTGAAGAAAGACCCGAGTCAATTCTTTGCTAGAAAGCATCATAAAGGATTATTGCTACTACAGTATATAAATAATCTAGAATATAAAGTGTATGTATGAATGATGTGATATTTTGACTCTGTAGAGCTTCTCGGAGTGTGATGACGACGCTGTGTCTGAAAGCACAGGTACAGAAACATCATTCACAGCGCTGATTATTAATGCTTCGTTATGGTAATGATGGCTCACACAAACACTGAATCTAAGCTGTAGTGTTGTGACCTCTTGTGGTGACCGGAGTTGTTTCTAATACTAGACTACTGCTTACTGCACAGTGGAGAAATACTGTATTGCATACTGTAAGTGACACTGGAAATGGAAGGTCAAGTCAAGCATATTATTGTTTTTTAACCTATCATAGATTTTTGGCAAATTTATTAGATCATCCGTGTAGGGTTTTTTTTAAAGTTTTTTTTATATAGTTTTTTTTTGTGCCATTTTTGATATCTGTTTTTATTTGAATTAGTTTTTTTTATTTATTTATTTATTTTTGGGTTTTGATACTTATTCGATATTTTTTTTTAAATTAGTTTTAATTTCAGTATTTTTCATTTTAAGTTGAAAGCTTTAATAATTTTGTTGTTTTTTGTCATTTTCATTAGTTTTTTCCCTTTTATTTTAATTTGAAAGTTTTCGTAATTGTATTGGGTTGTTCTGTCATTTTTATTAGATGTAGTTTTTAATATTTAGAATAACTTTATATTTTTGTATTTTTCCATCTTTCATTTTAACTTCAGGTAAAGTTTTAGTGATTTTGTTGAGTTATGTATCATTTGGTTTGATATTTTTTTATATTCTTAATTATGTTATGTTCAATACAAAAATACTTTTTCAGTAGTTTTTCTGTCATTTTTATTAGATGTAATAAAAAAAAAAATGGAATTTGTTTTTATTTTTATATTTTGCATTGAATTGTAAAGTTCTATTTTTATTTTATTTAAAAAAAAATGTATCGCTTTGCCGACTAGCTGCATTTTTTTTAAATAATTGTATTTTATTTTATTTTATTTCAGTTTAATGTATATAATTTTTTTTTATGGTTTTAGTTATTGATAATAATCCTTATAGTCAATGCATGTAGTAGGTTTGCATGTTATGTGCAGTTTACAAAGTTTATCAGCAGAAACTGTAAAATATAATTATGCAATTGTGAAATATCCAGTCAAGATAATTTGTTTCCCTATAGATCTTTGCAAACATGTGCATTCTGTGCATGAGCTCAAACATACGTGCCAGTGTATTCTGTCACACTGTAATGTGTTTGTGCTGTAGGGGAGTTTGAGACGGACAGCACAGCTTCCTCTTCCACCAGGAAACGGAGGGACTCGGGAAATAACAGAAGCATCAACGGCGTGGAGAAATAAGGCGTCTCTGAAAGGCTTTTCGATGGGAACTTGTACACAGGTGTCGCTCCTGTTAGCAGAGGGAACATCAGGTGACTGTGATGATGATGAAGCGTGAGATGACGCTGTAAGACCCTTTGAAAAGGCAATGCTGTGTGTCCGGTGTTTAGTTAGCGAGCTCACTTTACCCACAGAGACTGGTTAACCAGGTTAGATCCCAAGCATTGCTGTGCGTCATGGTGTTTTCAGTCGCATGCGTGACTCGTATCAGTGCTGGGTTTGATGACACAGCTGTATTTTACTGTACTCAGCCGATTTCAGAGTATATAATTCATATCATAATGCGTTTACAAATTATCACATTTTAAAGTCATCTTTTTACCTTCTTAAAGCAAGTTCTTATTGTGCATTTCACTTGTGTATGTTCTTTTAGTAATAATCAGTCATTAAAATGTAATTGTTGAGTTTCAGCTTTTTATGTTTTGAAAGAAGTCTCTTCTGCTCACCAAGGCTGCATTTATTTGATCAAAAATACAGTAAAAATTGAAATATTATTGTAATTTAAAATAACTGTTTTCTATGTGAATATATTATAAACTGTAATTTATTTCTGTGATCAAATCTGTATTTTCAGCATCATTACTCCAGTCTTCAGTGTCACATGATCTTCAGAAATCATAATAATATACTGATTTTCTGCTCAAGAAACATTTCTGATTATTATCAATGTTGAAATCAGTTGTGCTGCCCTATATTTTTGTGGAAACCGTGATATATTTAATTTTTCAGGATTCACGGATGAACAGAAAGTTCAAAAGAGCAGCATTTATTTGAAACTTTGTAACATTATAAATGTCTTTACTGGCACTTTTGATCAATTTAATGCATCCTTGATTGAATAAAAGTATTTATTTCTTATAAATAAGATACTGACCCCAAACATCTGAATGCTAATGTACATCAGATAATGGCTTTACAACCTGAATTCTAGAAATGTTGGGACATTTATTTAATTGGAATAAAATGAAAACTAAGACTTTCAAATCATGTGAGCCAATATTTTATTCACAATAGAACATAGATAACATAATAAATATTTAAACTGAGACATTTTTAAATCGTATGCCCAAAATGAACTCATTTCAAATTTGATGCCTGCTACAGGTCTGAAAATAATTGGGAAGGGGCATGTTTACCATGGTGTAGCATCTCTTCTTTTCAAAACAGTTTGACGATGTCTGGGCATCGAGGTTATGTGTTTCTGGAGTTTTGGAATTTGGTCCCATTCTTGCCTGATATAGGCTTCCAGCTGCTGAAGAGTTCGTGGTCGTCATTGATGTATTTTTCATTTAATGATGGGCCAAATGTTCTCTAGAGATGAAAGATCAGGCCAATTCAGCACCCGGACTCTTCTACTACGAAGCAAGGCTGTTGTAATAGCTGCAGTATGTGGTTTTGCATTGTCCTGCTGAAATACACGTCATCTGGAGGGGAGCATATGTTGCTAAAACCTGAGTATAGCTTTCAGCATTCTTAGTGCCTTCCAAAACAAGCAAGCTGCCCATACCGTGTGCCCTTATGCACCCTCATACCATCAGAGATGCTGGCTATTGAACTGAACACTGATAACACGCTAGAAGGTCTCCCTCTTCTTTAGCTCAGAGGACACAGCGTCCGTGATTTCCAACAAGAATGTCAAATTTGTACTTGTCTGACCATAGAACACTTCCACTTTGAAACCAGGACACAACAGCACTTCTGGACCATGTTCACATGTGGCTTCCTTTTTGCATGATAGAGCTTTAGTTGGCACCTGCAGATGGCACGGCGGATTGTGTTTACCGACAGTGGTTTCTGGAAGTATTCCTGAGCCCATTTAGTAATGTCAATTACCGAATAATGCCGATGAGGGATGCAGTGTCGTCTGAGGGTCCGAAGACCACGGACATCCAACAAAGGTCTTCGGCCTTGTCCCTTACGCACAGAGATTTATCCAGTTTCTCTGAATCTTCTGATGATGTTATGCACTGTAGATGATGAGATTTGCAAAGCCTTTGCAATTTGACGCTGAGAAACGTTGTTTTTAAAGTATTCCACTATATTTTACGCACTCTTTCACTGATTGGAGAGTCTTTGCCCATCTTTACTTCTGAGAGACTACCTCTCTAAGACATCCCTTTTATATCTAATCATGTTACAGACCTGATGTCAATTAACTTAATTAGTTGCTAGATGTTCTCCCAGCTGAGTGTTTTCAAAATGTCTTGCTTTTTCAGCCCTTTGTTGCCCTCGTGCCAACTTTTTTGAGACCAGCAGCAGGCATCACATTTTAAATGAACTCATTTAGTGGATAAAAGTGTAATTTCTCCATTTAAACATTTATGTTCTCTGATCTATTGTGAATAAAATATTGGCTCATGTGATTTGAAGTTCTTTTAGTTTAAATTTTATTCAAATTTAAAAAACGTCCCAACATTTCCCGAATTCGGGTTGTAGAATGGTTTGCGAGTGGCATCTCATGTTGACTTTAATGAGGACTGTTGCTGTGTTTGATCAGACTGACTTCATCGGTTCAGGAGTTGAATGTTTCCAGGTTAAGCTGCTTTAAAGAAATCATGTTAGAGATGAATGCAGGTTCCTCGGCCTGAATCTCACCAAAAGCACACGTTTTTAGCACTTTCAGAGTTTGATCTTATACTTGAAGCGCAGGATGTTTTATCTTCTAATTCTATTCTAAGACTTTTTTATTTTAGAATTAAGAGATGCATTCAATTCTGAGAAGAAATATCTTATTGCAAGTTTACAGCGGACATTAAATGTGAGACAAACTTGCAAATGCAAGGAAAACGTCAGAAATGTGAGATAATGTCACAGTCTTTTTTCTTCTCTTTTTTTATCCCTTGGAGGAAACTATTTAATTAAAATAAAAAAGGCCACATTTCTGACTTTTTCCTTACAATTTTGTTTTCTCACACATTTATGATTTGTTTTGACACCGTTCTGATTTTTTCTTCTCACATATGACAATTTTAAAGTAAAATTTAATAGAATTCCAGTTTGTTGCAGTTGAGATTTTCTCACATTTATGGCATTTTTCTTGCATTTGCACAGTTCAAAATGTAATTGTATACATACAGAAATACAGTTTATATACAATGCAGAGAAAAGCAAAAAAGAAACGATTACATTTTCACAAATTATAATATAGGATTATTTATGAAAAAGTCTCCATAGAAATAAACTCCATAGAATACCAAGAAAAACATCAGAATTGTGAGTTTTGGTCATCTGTGAAAATAAGCTTCTGTAGTTTTGCATAGAATCATAATTTTATCACATTAATATGATCCTGATCATCACACCCGTACAGCAGTGTATTCAAGCCTTCACAGACTTCTGTGTCCGTTTAACACCGATGCATGCATGTTTCCATAACTATCACCTCTTACCTGTTTGTGTTGTGCATTAGTGTTTTTCCT
Organism: Gymnocypris eckloni scoliostomus; assembly: GCA_027564155.1. Classification (NCBI taxonomy): domain Eukaryota; kingdom Metazoa; phylum Chordata; class Actinopteri; order Cypriniformes; family Cyprinidae; genus Gymnocypris; species Gymnocypris eckloni. The sequence goes on from CM050424.1 coordinate 16,670,949, forward strand.
GATGTGATAACTGGAGAGCGGCGTGGCTGATGTAAACCTGCTCTTGTTTTATTGCAGTATCTTCAGACTGAAATGTTTTTCTCCGTTCTCACAGGAATCTGCTCATCCGTTAACTAGGCTCTCAGTGGTTGTTACTCACACTTACACATCTGTTAAGTGTTATATATCACTAGTGTTCATAACCAAACTCCTTGTCCTGTGAATGAATTATGTTCCTGTATTAATGTGACGATCTGCAGATGGTCCGAGCGTCACGTGACGCTTCATATCCATTTGCCAAACTCTTGTGTTGTGTGTCTGTTTGGCCAATGTGAAACATTTCAATGCCTTTTTGTCCTGATTTCTGCATTTCACGTAAATTGTAAACGAGTCAGTGTCTTTCAGTGATATTAAACGACTAGTTTTCAGAGAAGAATGGCACAATGTGACTGAACTTTGCAGCTTTTCGATATATGACGTTTGTTTATGTGTTTGTTTGCTCACAATTCAACTTCTTGGGATGTAACTGAATTTTGTGATTAAATTTCATGTTTCTTGTGATTTTGTATTTTTTATTGTTTGGTTTTGGCATTTGTTTGTCCCTTCAGAAACAAAAATGTTGAAGCCAGATCATCATCAGATGCTGTTAATTTTTTTTAAATAATTTGTATTTTATTGATTTTACAATAAATTAAATTATAATAAAATAATGCTAATAAAAATACAAGTTATCATTCTATTAATACTCATTTTTAATAATATTTGTTATTATTATTTATAAATATGATATAATAATATTATAAAATGTCTTCTATTATATTAATATGTGACCCAGGACCACAAAACCAGTCATAAGAGTGATTTATTTATTTATTGAAATTTATACATAATCTGAAAGCTGAATAAATAAGCTTTCCTATGGTTTGTTAGGATAGAACAATATTTGAGGGTGCATATTAAATATTGAGAAAATCATCTTTAAAGTTGTCCAAATTAAGTTCTTAGCAATGTATATTACTTATCAAAAATTAAATTAAGTTATGATGTATTTATTGTAGGACATTTACAAAATGTCTTCATGGAACATGATTTTTACTTAATATACTAATGATTTTTGGCATAAAAGAAAAGTCAATAATTTTGACCCATACAGTGTTGCCCAGCCCGTCCAAATGTTGGCTATTGCTACAAATACACCTGTGCTGCTTATGACTGCTTCTGTGCTCCAGGGACACACATAAGGTGTTATTTATTTATGAATTGATCTAATAGATATAGTAGTGTGTGCTTTCACATTCAGTCTCAATCATATTTGAATGAAATGGCACTTATGACAGACGTGCTGGAGGATAGTGTGGAAGTAACTGATGTGAGTGTTTGAGTGTTTTTGGCGCAGGAATCTTCAAATAAATTAGGTAAAAGTGGTTCACAAAAAGTTCCCTGCTTTACATATTTTAATAAATAACATGAAGTTGTGCATTTTAAAGTTTGAAAGACAAAAAAGACAAACGCCTTCAAAACACAGTAACACAAATAACCCACTGATAATTCAAATAAAAATGTACGTGTCGATGCAATGTTGAAATTTTGAGATAACACTTCTTAAAACTGAAATGATTTTTGTAATTTCAGTGGTGAAATGCTTTGTGTCCTCTCAACTTTCTGTGTCATTATATCCTGACTTCTGACTGGTCTTTGTGTGAATGCCAACAAATCTGGAAGACTTTCTGAAAGTATATAAGCGCTAGATATTTTGTGGAATCTGATTTCATAATCCATATTACATGTAATCAGTTACTACCCAGCTCTGAAAAAGAGAAGTTTAAATGCACAACTAATTACAATCCATGCATATTTTAGGTGGATTGATTGTGGTGTGTTTGTGAGTTTAGGTTTGGTGGCGTTGTGGCTAAAGCTCTATGCTAATAAGTTTCTAGAGATCACGTTTATTGGTCAAATTGGGAATTTGACTTGTTAGTCTGCTTTAAGCATTCATGATATTACACACAATTTATGCATGAGCATAGAGTTGACAAATGCAATGTGAAGCATTCATATTTATATTGTATTGTATAATGTATTTATTGATCAATGCACTCAAATCCAGATTTCTCCAGTGGGACTGTTCTTTAAATTTAACTATAGTAAGTAAACAATAATTCATTTTGGATAATTAAGTTCAAGGTTCTTTATTATTCGTCACATACACAATCATACAGGGTATAATCAGTAGTGAAATGTAAGTCAGGACAGGTCCACTCAATGGACAGTGCAAAAAAATTATATCAAAATAAAACATAACACAGGAGAATATATATAAATATAGGTGAGAATAAAAATAAAAATAGGCACAAATAATAATATAAAATAAAATAAGGAGTAAAATGTGCAATGAGATAAAATGTGCAATACAGTATACTGTGGATTAATAAATATTAATATAAACAGTGTATGTTAAATCTACAGTTCACTTCCCAAGCCTAGTTTTCTTTTCTTCATATGTTTACAGTGTGATTTATAAACTCAAAAACATCTTCTAGATTCAATGATTTGTATGAGTCAGTCTATCAGTCACCTCTGATATTCACTGTTGAAGAAATACAAGCACCGGTTCACATTATATATAAACTGATATACCAATCAAATGGATTAATAATAACCAAATTGTCAACTGAGATATGTAATTTAAACTGGGATCCTGGAACCTAAAATTGGTGAAATTGTTTGGGAACCACTTGGCAGTCATTGACATAAATTATGACTATAAGTTGCTACAGGGCAACATTCAATCAAAGTCATGTTAAATGAACACACACCCAGCGTAGCTCTCATACTGGGCGTATGCTTATTTAAAATCACATGCATTAAATAATTTGATAAATACTTAATGTTTAATCCACAGTCATTAAAGCCACCCTTGGGGAATCCCATAATCTGCTCCGCTCCATTTCCCCTGATCGTACCAGACTGCTGTCGTCGTCACAGCATGTTATAAAGCACTTCTAACTGTAACTCACAACCCACACTTTCTCCAGAGAAAATCAGATTAATGTGCTATTGTCATGACCAAACTGTGCATTAGTATCTAAGTGTTTGCAATGGAGCTGCATACAATGAGAATAGTGCAAAAAGAAGTAGGAAATAATATAAAATATACATTAAATATTTCACGGCACTCGTGGTTATGCGTAAAAGACCTTGGATTGGGCTAAAAACATATATAATATCAGTATAATATCAATTTCGTTAAAAATATAGTGCAAATGTTATTACAAACAGATGTAAATTGATATATATATATTGCAAAAAAACATTTTAAGCATACATAGCCTAAATCTATTCTTTTAATTAAAATATACAATATCAATATCATAAAAATATATTAAGTACAATGGTGCAAATGTTATCACAAATAAATGGAAAATGATGTTTTGAGCATGCATTTTATGGAGTACCATGATATTACCATCTATTGCATACTATAAGTGGCACATATACACTTTTTATTATTTGTATTTAATATTTTCGTAGTTATGTTTCAGTTGTCTTCATTTTCTTTAATGCATGCATTTAGGAGTAGCCTACCACTGTATACATCAAAGTACCATGATATTACCATTAAAAACACTTTTAATCTGCATTTAATGTTTACGTAATTATACCCTGAATGTCTTCATTTTCTTCAGATGCTGTTGCTGTAATTAGTTTATTTTATTACATTGATGCAATTCTTATAATGCCAATAACATACAGTCTAAAATATTAAATTGATCATTCGTTATCATTAGCAATTTTATTTTATCTGACACTTAAAACTGACTTTTATTTAACTGATCCAGGCATATTAGCTAAATCATATTTTTGAATAGAACACAACTTTTAATTGAGATATCTCTGCATGTCAGTAGCCTACTTTTCTCCGAAAGGAGAAGTCAACAAATGAGAAGAAACATTTAAAGTGCTAAACCGTAGCATTGATATGAGATACAGTAGGGCTGTTTCTCCTCCTCTTTTATCGTGTTATATCGCCATGTGTGAGCTACACAGGTCGCTGTGCTGCAGCTGGTCTCTTTTAAACTCATGTCTTTCATGCATATTCATGCACACTGCACATTTGTGTGTGTTTTTGGGGTCAGTCGGCGGAAGATGGCGGTCTGGATGATGCTGGAGCGGCGGAGGATCCTTTAGAAACACACACACTGAACTCAAACACAACACAAGTCTCGTCTGGATTCATCTCCACGGATTTCCCGCTCGGGTATGGACTGTTGGGCTGTTTTAGACGTGTCTGTGGGAGACTTTGCGGGGAGTTGGATGTTATTATTCTGCTAGCCGAGCGGAGCAGCTAGCGGCTTTCTCTTACACCTTAAAGCCTTCAAATTGTACAAAAATGTCGGATACGAAGGTAAAAGTCGCGGTTCGAGTCCGACCGATGAACAGGAGAGGTAAGAGATGATTTAAAGTAAAAACAAGCATTCGTATTTCAAAAACTAAATCTGTTTTTTGACGGTAATAAGTTGCTGTAGCTTAGGTATGGTTCACGTTTTTGACTTTTTGATCAGTTTTTTCCCCAAAAATTGAACTTTTAGTCGAGTTTTAACAAGTTTTGGCTTGCAGAGATTGAGCTCAACACAAAATGTGTGGTTGAGATGGAGGAAAACCAGACTATTCTTCACCCACCGCCCTCCAATGGAAAAGGAGAAAGCAGGTACAGTCATATAATCACTGCATGCTTAAGTATCAAATGTGCTTTATTTATTTAAGTGACATGTTTGAGCCGTGTTTCTCCTCGTTATAGGTGAGAGCTGTCAGTCCGGACCCTCTCACAAATTGCCTGCATGTGTTTTGCTGAGATTTTGATCAGGGCAGAAGTGTCACGTTGATGCCCAGAGGAGTTTGGTGGCTCTCGGTGGTCAGATGCATGCTCACAGAAACTCAGTTTGGGTTTGTGTTCATGCAAGAGTAGCCGAAGTGAACACGGGGCCCGTTCCGGGCGTGCTCTCGATGGCCTGCGCTGGGAAACTTCTGCGCTGCTGGGAAATTCCTGGACAGGCCTCATGTTTGCAGCAGTGCTAGAGTTCAAGATGCCGTACAGTAGATATTCATTGCATGCTTTTATGCAATTTGTGCTTGAACACAATGAGTTTGGCTCATGCTGATACGGATAACTAGAGAACAGGCTTGCTAGAATAATATGATATATTAGAAATATGTAAGCAGTTGTAAACGGCACTGATAATATATTCGCTGACTAGTGTAGATGCTCAAACATGGACATTTAGTTATGCATATGTGACATTGGAGCACAAAAGTCATAAGCACAGGTATATTTGTAGCAATAGCCAACAATACAATGTATGGGTTAAAATTATAAAGTTTTATTTTATGCCCCAAAATAATTCGGATATTAAGTAAATATCATGTTCCATGAAGATATTTTGTAAATTTCTTACCGTAAATATATCAAAACTTAATTATTGATTAGTAATATGCATTGCTAAGAACTTCATTTGAACAACTTTAAAGATGATTTTCTCAATATTTAGATTTTTTTGCATCCTCAGATTCCAGATTTTCAAATATTGTCCGATCATAACAAATACATCAATGGAAAGATTATTATTCAGTTTACAGATAATGCATAAATCTCAATGTCATAAAATTGACCCTGAAGACTTTCAAGGTTTTGTGGTCCAGTCACATATTTGAATTAATGCATGCGTTTAGCCGGGAATACTTGGACTAACACTTTGTATTGCGTGGAGAAATACAACACGTCTATTTATGATGCATGGAAGAAAGCAATAAGAGTGGATGATGACATTTTTATTTTCATTCTTGTCTTTTTTTTAGCATAATTTACTGAAGACACTCACTAAACTCTCATTCAGTGTAAATAGTTATATAACAAATAATAAAAACAATCTAGTCAGGCGTTTATTAAACCAAGAATCATTAGATGACATGAAAAGACCATTGAAAGACTACAGTGCAGATGCTAAATGATAATTAATTGTCATTTTAAATCTTTACCATTTGTTGCCACTATCCTTCAGACCATTAGGCTTTACCCATTTGTCACAAAGACATTTACATTTTTTTTTTAATTATAATAAAATTTAGTATGATCACGTTTTCTTTAATACATTTGAATAAGTACAGGTCAGAATAAGTATGTTTCATTTGAACTGTTACGTTGAATGATGATGGAACATAATTTCACACGTTTTGACATTTTTCACAAACATTATATGAAAGAGTAGACAGCTTTTCTTGAGTTTATATAGTTTCCTTTATATATAAAATCACTTTTGTGGATTTAATTTGATGCGGTTACCAAAATGTGTTGTCTTTGACCTATATACACACACACACACACACACACACACACACATATATGCAATTCTATAATATGTTTATCTACTGTACAACTGCATATATACAATCTTTACGGTGTATATCTATGTGTGTGTGCGTGCATATGTGTGTGTGTGTGTGTGTTAATTTACAAAAAAATATGCTGTTATGGTTTAGAGCTGATAGAAGTGAGAGCAGTGCTTCTGTTAATTGGCAAATCAGTCATGATTATCGGCTGATGCAATTTTGGCCTATTAATTTTGGTGTTCTGTCACTAATTCAAATGAAATCAGGGACACATGCGCATATATGATTTGTGATCGCAGAACAAGGCTTGGCTTTGTGTCCTAAGAATAACTAATATGAATCAAAACAGTATAAATATAACCACATTTCTCCTCCACCGCTGTAAGTGATTTTTTCATTAGACTTAACATAGTCAGCTCAGTCATTAGTGGTCATCTCAGTCTGGTGTTTTAGTCGTTTAAGCAGTGATGAGAATATGATCTTCAGGTTTGTGAACTGAAGTATGCATGAAATGTTTAACACCTACAGACATGTGACATACTAAAGCCGTGTTGAATGTTGGTTATTAGGTTCACATGCAATCTGAGCTTAATTTGATTGCTTATAATTCATTCATTTCTACAAATCTCCACCCTTAGATTGGCTGTTTATGAACTATTTAAACCACCATATGAATACAGTACTCTCAGCTTCGTAAATCACTCTTTACTGTGTTTGAATCAGTCGTTTCCTTCAAATCAGCACGGAAGAAAGATCCATCTGAGCCTGGCTATAGCATCATTTTAGTCACTCTTAAGACTTACTAACAGATTCTTTTGGCGTTAAAGACTACAGAAGACACAGTACATTAGCCATGTAACGACATGGGTGCAGTTAATTGTGAGGCCGATCTTTGCATATGAATTTATAGAAGTTTCAACAGAATGTTTGATTTAGTAAAGTTTGTGGCAGTAAGTTTTCTGGTATTTGCACCAATACTTAACGCCTCCCAAAAGCATGTCCTAACCTATTTAGGGCCTGTGTTGTTAGTAGATTACACACATGATTATCACCGCCCCTGCGTTTCTTTGTATGTTGGTTCTTTTGGCTCTGCTCTCGGTGGATTGTGTTGGTCATCATGGAAATGATCTGACTGCGTGTATGTTCTTTAATTTCTGCATTGTCAGTAGAACTTTCCGCTCCCTTCGGCACTTTTATAGGATTGTAATCTGATGCTAATATGCCCTGTTTAGTAAATCTGCATAAACTGTAATGCAACACCGTTTTTTTGTGTGTAATGCATTGCTCGTTGTTTTGTCATATTTAGCATTTCCTACAGTAAGTGATTGGGTGTTGCATTGACTCGAGGGCTTTGGATCACAAGCTATTGGATCTCATGATCTCGTGAACTGTGTTCAGTTCATGTTGCCTCAAGGTGAGAACAATTTATATGCAGCGCTGCAGTCCTTTGCACGGTCAGGCAAGTGAAAGAACAGGTAAGCATCATCTCGTCTTACACTCGGGATGTGAAATGGAAAACAATCAGGGCCTTGATGAAGCTGGAAATAGCAGCCAGAGGAAATGCTTATGTTCAATTTCATGCAGTTTGAGGAAGCAAGAATAGGAAAGTTATAGAGAAGTTTATTAGTCATGCTACAAAATATTACATTCAGGCTTTAGTTCATCCACTCATGCTGCTCCAATCTTTCTTCCATTCTTCCATGCATCATGTTTCCAATGCAATGACCGTGTTAGCCCAAGTATTCCTGGCCTCATTCATGCAACGATTAACTCAAATGTAGGTAATTAAAAGTCAATGCTTGAGCTGCTCCAGTCCATTAGTCAACACATTTCCATTTGTAGTCAAGCATTAGTTGCACTGCTGCCATTAACTCTTATTTAGTGCTATCTGATATTAATTAACCCTGAACTACACGAGTCAATGCATTCATGCAAATTCCCCACACTGACATTTTGAGTTTCGCAAAACATGGGTCACAAACAGCAGGGAACAAATTATGAATAATGCAAATAATACAATAAATAATCTTGCATGTTTGGGATAACAAAATAACACTTAAAAGGGAGGAAAAAAACGTCAATTTTTGTTGTTGACATTGAACTGGTGTCTCAAATCTTTAAAAATCATTAACAACCAATTAAATAAAGTACATCAATGTTTAGTAATATTATCAGTTTAACTGCACTGATACTATCAGATGAGAACAATGTAATTGTTCATATATCATTTATTAAATTGTTCTTATGTAAATTCTCACAAAAATTATTATGGATTTAATTTTCACTCATAAATTGCTGGTCAAATTCACAAATAATTAAAGAAACGGCAAGTAACGCATTGCATTAAACGTGAAATTTTGAAGTAGCGAGACTGAAATAATAATTTCTTGTAAAAAAGTTCAATAATCTTCAAAAAATAACTTTTAAAAAATGTTCTTGGTGAAACTAATTTTACAAAGAAATTACTAGTAAATGTTAACAAACAATTATAAAGAAACAGTGAGTAACACGTTCAATTAAACATGACGTTTTGAAGAAGAAAGACAGATATTATTGTTTCTTGTAAAACACTTAAATATTTTTATTTACATCTTTTAAAAATAATTTCTAACCATACAAATTTAGCAAATATTTACAAAGAAATGTAAGTAACACTAAATTAAAGATTACATTTTGAGGTAGAAAGACTAAAATAGTATTTTCTTGTAAATACACTGTTATTTTTAGTTACAGCATTGAAAAATCATTTTTGCAGTGTATATGCGCTGTTACATGAATGCAACTATTTACATAAGATTCATTTACATGAGACCCATTAATACTTGCGCTTACAGGATTGCTTTCATATTCTGAGCTGCTTACAGTAGTTTGCTTACTGTAAATCACTTGAGTGTATTATTCTTTATAAGTGCGGTAATAGAGATCGTTATTCCTCCCGGACTGTGATTACATCAGTCTAGAAAACCCCAGACTTTGCCCCGCGGCACCTGTTCAGGGTGATGCATGTCATATTTCATGCTTTATATGTCATCAGCACCCAAAAACCTCGCAGGGCAGAGTCACGGGAAGCCGATTAGACATCGAGTTGTTAAGTGAAGTGATGTGTGGGCTGAATCTGCAGTAATGCCTTCGAGTTTAGGTTTACAAGTTTGAGTTCTGTGAATTAAAAGCTTGTCTTTTCAGTGGTTGCATTGAAAGCGTATAATGCAGGGTTTTTGTTGAGCAGAATTGCACATTTTTGGTGCAAAACACACAAATCCTTTCAGGATGAATAGTCTTTTTAAGCCCTCACGAGATGTTTGCATTGAGCTCATCTGATCATTGCGCTGAGACGTGACTTTAGGGCATGTTTGAGTCACGTTTCCATTCTGTGAGCCTCTTGAAGTTTGAAATATGAATCTGTGAAAGTATTTGAAGAAGGAGAGATGGTGACACGGAGAAAGGGAGCAGGACCGGAGGGTGTCGTGTTGAAATACCTGGGAATACCGCAGTGCTCTTTTAGTGGACGCTTTATTTACAGGAGCTGCTGTAAGAATCACTGTAGGACTGAGGTTTCATTGCTGTGTGTTGTGTTTGTCTTCTCATTGGTGATATTTTTACACAAACGAGCAGATTTCATTTCTGTTTGGTGGCTGAAGTGGTGCAGAAGTCACATACTTCATCTTTAAATTTGTTTGTTTCTTGTAAAATAGATAAAAGGCCCGTGTGTAATGCAGTGGTTTCAACTGGTTGGTTGTGACTTAAAGAAATTAAAATCCTTTAGGTCATCCGAGATTAGGATGAGTTTGTTTCTTCACCGGATCTGTAGAAATGTGTCTGCATCAGTGTCTCAGCAATGGATGCTCTGCAGTGAATGGGTGCCGTCAGAATGAGAGTCTGATTAAAACATCACAGCACTCCAGTCCATCAGTTCACATCTGGAGAAGACAAAAACTGATAAAAATCCAACATGAAGACGTTTTTAGCTCAAATAAGAATCCATAATAACTCTTCCTCCGGTGGAAAAGTGCATCTGTTGTCTCTCACGTCAAAATCCATTCACATAACATATTAGTTTAGAGCTGTTTTGTCTTGTAAACGCTGCAGATTTCTCTCCTGATTCAGACCAGAACACTTTTTCACTAAGGAAGAGTTATTATGGACTCGTGAACACATTATCAGCACAATTTAATTTTTGGGTTGAACTATTGCTTTAAGAATAGGTTGCAGATTTGGTTATTGAATTGAATAAAACATGATCTTGAATTTGTTAAATAATTGATGAATTTGACAGCATTAACGCTGTTATTTCCCTGTTTATTACAGTGAAGCTGCTTTGAAACGAACTGTATTGTATAAAGCGCTATAGAAATAGATGTGACTTGACTTGCATTTAAGATGAACATGGTGTGTTTTGACCGCAGTGTGTTTTGTGTGGTGAATTATTGGCTTCTCAGAGCATTGAAATATTGGGTTTTGGGTTTGGCTGCTGATGAGGGCAGGATAGAGGAAGTAGTAATGTTTTCCCGCTTGGTTTTCCAGCTCTACTTCCTGTATGCCGCCTCGTAGTTGTCAGGGTTTTGTCACACCAGTTTACTAGAGAGACCCAGATGCAGAATAATCAAGGGAGTGACGTTTATTGACAAGACTGAGATTAACAGGGCTGAAGCGAGAGTCCAAACAGTAGGAAAGGGCAGTCTGCTGGAGAACAGGAGGATGGTCAAAGTCAGGCCTGGGCAAAGCTTGGCTGGAGAACAAAGGAGATAGAGCAGCACCAGTCAATGAGATCACTGGAGATCAGGCAGCAGCTTGAGCAACCAGAGCTTGATACTTCGAGCTGTAGTGAACCCAGTCCAGTCAGATAGCCTGGTCTTGGGAGCAGCAGCCAGAGCTTGATACTTCGAGCTGTAGTGAACCCAGTCCAGTCAGATAGCCTGGTCTTGGGAGCAGCAGCCAGGGCTTGATACTTCGAGCTGTAGTGAACCCAGTCCAGTCAGATAGCCTGGTCTTGGGAGCAGCAGCCAGGGCTTGATACTGCTGTAGTGAACCCAGTCCGGTCAGATAGCCTGGTCTTGGGAGCAGCAGCCAGGGCTTGATACTTGAGCTGTAGTGAACCCAGTCCGGTCAGATAGCCTGGTCTTGGGAGCAGCAGCCAGGGCTTGATACTGAGCTGTAGTGAACCCAGTCCGGTCAGATAGCCTGGTCTTGGGAGCAGCAACCAGGGCTTGATACTTCGAGCTGTAGTGAACCCAGTCCGGTCAGATAGCCTGGTCTTGGGAGCAGCAGCCAGGGCTTGATACTTTGAGCTGTAGTGAACCCAGTCCAGTCAGATAGCCAGGTCTTGAGAACAGCAGCCAGGGCTTGATACTTTGAGCTGTAGTGAACCCAGTCCAGTCAGATAGCCAGGTCTTGGGAGCAGCAGCCAGGGCTTGATACTTCGAGCTGTAGTGAACCCAGTCCGGTCAGATAGCCTGGTCTTGGGAGCAGCAGCCAGGGCTTGATACTTCGAGCTGTAGTGAACCCAGTCCGGTCAGATAGCCTGGTCTTGGGAGCAGCAGCCAGGGCTTGATACTTCGAGCTGTAGTGAACCCAGTCCAGTCAGATAGCCTGGTCTTGGGAGCAGCAGCCAGGGCTTGATACTTGAGCTGTAGTGAACCCAGTCCGGTCAGATAGCCTGGTCTTGGGAGCAGCAGCCAGGGCTTGATACTTGAGCTGTAGTGAACACAGTCCAGTCAGATAGCCTGGTCTTGGGAGCAGCAGCCAGGGCTTGATACTGAGCTGTAGTGAACCCAGTCCAGTCAGATAGCCTGGTCTTGGGAGCAGCAGCCAGGGCTTGATACTGAGCTGTAGTGAACCCAGTCCGGTCAGATAGCCTGGTCTTGGGAGCAGCAGCCAGAGCTTGATACTTCGAGCTGTAGTGAACCCAGTCCAGTCAGATAGCCTGGTCTTGGGAGCAGCAGCCAGAGCTTGATACTTCGAGCTGTAGTGAACCCAGTCCGGTCAGATAGCCTGGTCTTGGGAGCAGCAGCCAGGGCTTGATACTTCGAGCTGTAGTGAACCCAGTCCAGTCAGATAGCCTGGTCTTGGGAGCAGCAGCCAGGGCTTGATACTTTGAATTGTAGAACAGCAGCCAGAGGGAATCCGGACACAGAACAGGAACAAACACAACACACAAGACAGAACAACAAAATAAGACACTCAATACATGCTATGAAAAACTAATTGAAACTACAGAGAGCAAATAAAACAAAATATTGAACCAAAAGGTAATTTCCAGGAAACTGTAACTGGAATATAAACTGGCTAAGACAAGATCAAAATAAAGAAAGGAGCCAAACTAAAGGCTAGAGAAAACTAGAGTAAAAATAAAAGACCGGAACTAGACAAGAGCAAAATAACAAAATCAAAGAAATACTAAAACTTCAAAAAAAATAAATGCAAAGCTAGACTGACAAAGAGCTGAAAAACAATGGTACTAATACGACTAGTTGACTGACGATGAATTCTCTTACACACAAGGAACTAACGCAACGAACCAGCAGAGACAGGAGGGAAAGAGGCGCAATATAAAGGAGCAGAGCACACGAGGATCAGGTGGAAACAATCACATAAACGAGGACTAGAGGAAGACTAAACAAGGGGGCGGGGTAACTGGAAACCAGGAGGCAGGGCGAGAGGAGCACATGGCCAACAAAGACAAAGCCATGTGCTTAGACACAAGACAAACAAGGATACATTAAACAAAGACAGAACAGACATGGCTGTCAGGGAAGAACCCTGACAGTAGTGTAACGAGACGATGATGAGCTGATGAGTGAGAGCGTGCTTTCATCTGATAAATCCTGCTTAAACTCGTAACCTTGTTATTTTTATCTTATCTCTTGAATTCAATCACATGTCAAGTCGTTTCCTTTGCCCCGGAGGAGTGACGGTATCTGAGCGCTGCAGAGGATGATGGGATATATGCGGCTAAAGCAGGAGAAGGCATGTTTGTGCTCGGATCAGTGATGTGTAATAACAGATGAAATCTGTTGTCATTAATGATCCTACTTTCCATGTTAACATCTTCAGTTATTACCTCAAACTCAGTTTAAATTAAGCTCAAATAAAACATAAATATTGGAAGAAAAGCTTCTAAACAAAAATGAACAATGTGGCCTATGTGCGAATAACTGAAATATGTTTAAGCTGAAGCGCAAAAAAATACTAAAACTAGATTAAAATTTAATTAAATAAAAAAAAATATTTTGAAGAAGTAAAACTGATAAAAGTGACAAAAGCACATCAAATATTACTGAAAAATAAATGTAAATTAAAACTGAAAATATACAATAAATATGTGTACGTTGAAATACTAAAAGTACAAACTAAACTAAAACTGATATAAAATAAATGGTAATCTTTTTTTTAAATAAAATTATAATATTACTAAAAATGAAATTAAAATGAAAAGTGAAAATATAAAAATAAGTTTAGGTCTCACACTTCATTAAAACTGAAACAAAAATAAATTAAATTTAAATAGTAATATATATATATATAAAAAAATAATAATGACAGAAGCACAAAAGTATTATTAAAAACCAAAATTAAACTGAAAGTTTAAGTACTAAAATTAACTGAAACTAAACTAAAACTAAAAGGAATGATAAATAATAGTATTATTTAAAAAATGATAAAAATGGCAAAAGCACATAAATGAAAATATAAAAATAAAAGCTAATTCAAAACATGAATATATATATATATATAAAATACTAAAACAACTCTAGGCAGAATAATTGTTTGAACATTGGCTTTTATTATATTGCTGTTTTAGCTGTTTTATTAAAAACAATAAGCTGCTGGTTTAACCTGAATTCATAATTCTTTTAATTCATTGAAATGTGTCAGATAAAGCATCATTCAGACTCCTCGATGACAACGCAGGCTTCGCTGGTCCGCCTCTGGAAGGCATCTTCTGTCTCTGCGTGTTTTCTGTGTGAAGAATCAGCCACGTACACACGGCAGAGCTTGAGTCCCGGTCCGTGTGAATATATAAAACAGGAGTCACTCCTCACATGCACTGGTTGAAAGCAACGTAATATTAGGGACCAGAGACATTACCAACCATTTCAGTCCAAACTGCTTTCAGCAGAGCACCATGTCTTGTTCAATTTCATAAACCGTTGTCTCTGAAAGTCACTTTAAGGGAATTAATTCACTTCTTAAATGCATTTGTCACTCTTTTAAGTTACTGAACGCTCTGTGAAACCAGGGCTATTATGGATAACTAAAAGCATAAAAACATTTTTCCTGTTGTTTATTTTTTCAAAACATTAATTTCTAAAAAGATGTATTAACATCAGTTTTCTGTACCAATTATTTTTTTATTGAGAAAACATTAATTTCTTGAAAAACATTATTAATGATGTATAATGTTTGGGCCAAATATTAAGAAAACCATAATTTCTAGAAAAACATTATTGACATAATTTTGTGCCAAATGTTTTTTAATATGAAAAAAAATCTACATTAATGACATCAAATGTTTGTGTCAAATATTTTTTAAGTAAACAATAATTTCTAGAAAAACATAATTTTTGTTCCAAAGATTTTTTTAATTAAACAAACAAAAATAAATATTAATAAACAAAAACAGAAATTGGAGTTTTTCATTTGCATGCAATAATGATCAACAATATGATGTCAGCGGAGCTCATCAAAATAATGTTTGCAACTTAAAAGTGATGCAATAGAAGAAACATTTAGGTTCTTCAAAAACCTTCCAGTGAACTTTCAGTTATGAAAGTATGATTTTAATTGATCTTAAAAACCTTTGTTCACTATAAAGGACCTTTTGTTCGCTGGAAAGATTGAGTGGATGTTTATGATCAGTGTGCATGAAGACCTTTTGTATTTAAGAGTGTAGTGTCGTTTCAGTTGTCTAGAAGGTAGTTGCCTCTCTAGGTTTGGTTTCGTGAGGAGTTTGGATCTCAGACGTGTGTTTAGGATCTTTGACTCATCAGGCGAGTGATTGTGATGATTTTAATGTTGATGTTGCTCAGAGACCAGCAGCGCTCTCAAACGATCCTCTTCTATAGCAGAGACGCCCTCGTTATGTTTCATGATTTCAGGGGGTTATGAAAACATCTGTTGCTGAATCAATCAGTGTGATGAACTGAGGAGCTGACGTTGATTCCAGTGCATTATTTGGATTGGATTGTTTGGTGAACGCAAGCATGAGTATTAGATATAAACCGCTTTCTCACGGACTAACTAAACCCGGGACCGGCTTGATGCTAAAAGCTGTAGTATGAAATCATCCTAATAGTGACATAAACAGTGATCATTTATCACCCGTTACATTTTATATCATATAGCAAAGGACAGATGTTCAGTCACGTGGATTTGAACCTTTATATAAATGTGTCAGTGCTGTATTTAAATGCAACAATCTGCTTCATATCTATCTATATGAAATTGTTAAATGACATTTATTTTTGTTGGTAAATAATGAGAAAGCTTCACTACCATTCAAAAGTTTGGGGTCAGTGGGATGTATTTGAAAGAGTCTCTTATAGTCAACAGTGCTGCATTTGTTTGATAGAAAATACAGAAAAAATTATCTGTTTTCTATGTGAATACTTGTTCAAATGTAATTTATTTCTGGGATGCACATCTGTATTTTCAGCATCATTACTCCAGTCTTCAGTGTCACATGATCTTCAGAAATCATTCTAATATGCTGAGAAATATTTCTGATTATTATCAATGTTGAACACAGTTATGCTGCACAATACATTTGCGGAAACCATGATACATTTAATTTTTCAGGATTCAAGATGAATAGAAAGTTTAAAAGTAAGATATAAATGTCTTTACTGTCATTTTTGATGACTTTAATGCGTCCTTGATGAATAGAAGTATTCTTTTCTTTAGAAGTGTTGGGCGGGACGCTGTAGTTCAGCTTTGTTTTAGCTGTGAGACTGATTGCTCTATGGGAAGGGTAAGTTTCTTCCTTCCTGATGGGGCTTGTCATGTCCTCTCCTTTGCGCTATTATGCTCTGATGAATAAAAATAGAGTGTGAAACATATGGTTTCCATACCAGCATGGAATTTGGTTTGCATGCAGTTCCTCAGTAAGCACACATCAATTCATCTCTGAAATTTTTGTCAGTGCTGGAAAGCAACTTAAATTTGATGTTGCAACATTTATATTTATTGTCAGTTTCAAAGTGCCAAACATTCTGTTGTAGCAAGCATTGTATGGCAAACATTGTAGCAAGAGTTTTATTTTTGGAACATTCCGAAAGTTTGAATTCTTGAACATTCCGAAAGTTTGAATTCTTGAACATTCCGAAAGTTTGAATTCTTGAACATTCCGAAAGTTTGAATTCTTGAACATTCCGAAAGTTTGAATTCTTGAGCATTCCGAAAGTTTGAATTCTTGAACATTTCGAAAGTTTGAATTCTGGAACATTTCGAAAGTTTGAATTCTTGAACATTCCGAAAGTTTGAATTCTTGAACATTCCACACATTTGAATTGCTGCAGTGATTGTGTGTTATTTCCTGCAGGTTCTGCATCTGCTGCGAGTCTAAAGCGGATTCATTATTCTGTCTTTGTGTGCTTTTGGCTGCAGGAGTGAGAGAGTCAGGGATGGGAATTGGAAGGAATTTTAAGATGCGGTTTTAATTGCGAACAAGTCATTTTCAGAAGCCTTAAAGGGATAGTTCACCTAAAAATGAAAATGTGCTGTTACTCACCCTCAGGTCATCGAAGATGTAGGTGACTTTTTCCTTTAGTTCAACAGTAAAGAAGATTTTTAGCTTAAACCGTGATCATTGCTGACTCATAAAATGCAAGTCAATAGCTACCGGAACTTTGAGAGTCAAAAAAAGCACATCAGACAACACAAAATTAATACTTGTGACTCCTGATGATATATTGAGGTATTATGAAGCGGACGATCGGTCTGTGCAAGAAACTGAACATTATTTACTACATTATTACCTGTAATCCAGAGCTTCAGAATCAGATACGCCACTATTCTGGTTCATTTTGAGTCTGAGTGACTTTCAGGTGTCTGAAAATGAGTTTTGATTGAGTAAATTATGAGTAACATTTGTGCTGCTCGCGCTGAGAACTGTTTCAGACGCTTCGGTCCGATTTAGTGAACTGGTTCAAAAGAAAGATTCGTTTGTGAAATCACTCCAGATCAATTGTCTGAGGCTCTGGATTACAGGTAATAATGTAGTAAATAATGTTCAGTTTATTGCACAGACCGATTGTTTTGCTTCATAAGACCTCAATATTTCGTCAGTAGTCACTAGTATTAATTTTGTGTTGGCTGATGTGCTTTTTTGACTCTCAAAGTGCCATTGACTTGCATTTTGCGAATCACCAAGTACCACAATTTCAGCGAAAAATTTTTTTTTTACTGTTCTGCTGAAAAATATAAACTCATTTACTTGGATGGCCTGAGGATGAGTAAATTAAAAGCACATTTTTAATTTTTGGGTGATTTGGGCTTTAAATACAATATCACACATTAACAAGTTAAGATCTGCTCCGACTGATTCATTGAGAGGTTGATTCAGACCTGTAACTGATGAGAGTCATTTGTGCACTTCATTGCACTGGATGTGTGTTGTGTGACCAGTGAGATCTGTGCAATAGAAAGAACAGGTCAAGACATGAAGATCGTTCTCTTCTGATCCTGTGGTCTGCTGAGTGATGATTCAGTCGCCTGGATCGTGAACTGACCCACTTCTCATTAATCCGACTCCTGATGGAGGGAAACCCCTGAAAATACTCCTTTCTATTCCACTGCAGGAACCGTTCAGTGAGTCTAGTCTGCTATTCTTGTTCATGTATGAAAACTGGCATGATGTAATAGTACACAACTACTGCATAGTGCAGAGTTTACTCCAGATGTTTCTGAGTTTCTCTGATTGTGTAATTCTGCAGAATGTCTGCTGTCAGAATGTTTGTATAAGAAATGTTCACTTTTAAGAGATCTTTTATGTACTCTCTCTCTCTCTCTCTCTGTCTCTGTCTCTCTCTCTCTCTCTCTGTCTCTCTCTCTCTCTCTCTCTGTCTCTCTCTCTCTGTCTCTCTCTCTCTGTCTCTCTCTCTCTCTCTGTCTCTGTCTCTGTCTCTCTCTCTGTCTCTGTCTCTCTGTCTCTCTCTCTGTCTCTCTCTCTCTCTCTCTCTCTCTCTCTCTCTCTCTCTGTCTCTCTCTCTCTCTCTCTCTCTCTGTCTCTCTCTCTGTCTCTCTCTCTGTCTCTGTCTCTCTCTCTCTATATATTCAATTCAATTCAATTCAAATGAGCTTTATTGGCATGACTGTGTAACATATCACAATGTTGCCAAAGCATTAATATATATACAGTATATACAACAACAACATAGGTAAATAAATAACAACATAAATAATAAATAAAATCAGAATCATTCTAAATACATGAAAAGATCAAGTTGGTCAGTATCAAGTGAATCATGTTGAACATCTATCATTATGAATGGTTAACACATATTTAGCAGCGAGTGCAGCTGTGTTATCATCTTCTCCGAGTAAGAAGGGCATTATCTCAGAATCACTGAGCTCTGTAAATGAAGGAATCAGGGCTTTAAATCTGGGGAGAAATGTTTCCCTCACATGGAGATATTTGGGACACATCATCAGAAAGTGTTTCTCATCCTCTATTTGCTGTAGATCACAGTGTCTACAGATCCTCTGCTCGCTCCATGTTTGTCTATGTCTTCCTCTCTATCTCTAGATCATGGTCACTTAATCTGTATTTGGAGAGGATTTGTCTTTCTTTAAATGGTTTAATCAATAAATAATTGGCAAATGTAGTGGTTCTGTTTAGGGTTGAGTAGCATTGGAGCTTATTTTGAAGGTCAAATTGTATTTTTAGAGATTCATCATGAGTGTCTTTTAGATTGGTGTCAATTTCTTTAAAAATGGTTTTGGGGGTGAAGCTGTAGTCGGTATATATATATATATATAGCCATTTCTCCTGCAGTTGTACCTGCACTCACTCAAATCATTAACAAATCATTTCCCCTCAGCATTTAGACAGGCTCGGAAAACTCAACTAATTAAGAAACCCACCCTTAACCCATCTCTTTAAAAAACCACAGACTGGTTTCCCTTCTTCCTTTCATTACAAAAACATTTGAATGAGCTGCGTTCAACCAAGTCTCTGCCTTTCTCACACAGAACAACCTCCTCGACAGAAACCAGTCTGGTTTCAGAAGTGGACATTCAACCGAGACTGCCTTGCTCTCAGTTGTTGAAGCCCTAAGACTTGCAAGAGTGGATTCCAAATCTTCTACGCTTATCTTGCTGGATCTGTCCGCTGCTTTTGACATGGTTAACCTCCTGTCAACCCTATTGGCAAAGGGCATCTCAGAAACCACACTCCAGTGGATTACCTCTCAGATAGGCCTTTCAAGGTATCTTGGAGAGGTGAGGTGTCCAACTCGCAACATCTTACTGCTGGGGTGCCACAGGGCTCAGTTCTTGGACCATTTCTCTTCTTTGTCTACATGGCATCACTAGGATCTGTCATTCAGAAACATGGCTTTACATATCACTGCTGTGATGATGACACTCAACTCTACCTCTCATTCCATCCTGATGATCTGACGATAGCTGCTCGTATATTAACTTGTCTAACAGACGTTTCTTGCTGGATGAAGGACCATCCCCTTCAACTCAACCTTGCCAAGACAGAACTGCTTGTGGTTCCATCAAACCCAACGTTTCATTACAATTTCGCCATCCAGTTAGGCACATCAACCATAACGCCTTCAAAAACAGCCTGAAACTTTGGAGTTATGATTGATGATCAGCTGACTTTCTCAGACCAGATTTGCTTTATTCGACATCATGAAGATCAGGCCCTTTCTTTCAGACATGCTTCACAACTCCTTGTTCAAGCTCTTGTTCTGTCCAGGCTGGACTATTGCAATGCTTTCTTGGCAGGTCTTCCAGCCAGTTCTATTAAACCTCTACAATTAATCCAGAAATCAACAGCAAGATACATTTTTGCTAATCTGTGTGCACTGGGTTCCAATAGATGCTCGCATAAAATACAAGGCATTGATGTTTGTCTGCAAAACCACCTCTGGCTCTGCACCTACCTAAATGTATTTCTTCAGACTAATGTGCCTCTAGAAGCGTGTGTTCTGCAGGTGAACGATGCTTTATTGTTCATCCCAAAGAGACACAAAATCACTTTCACTGACTTTTACATTAACTGTTCCCTCCTGGTGACCTCCCTCCTGAGTCCTTCACCATCTTCAAGAATCAGCTAAAACATATCTCTTCCATCTTTATTTGACCCTCTAACTCTAGCACGCTCTATTATAATTCTATTATATACAAAAAACTTGCCTCTTTTAGACTTGCTGCTTGTTTTCTTTAAAAACTGCTTGTTTTCTTTTTAAAAAAACTAACACTAGCTTCTCTATTCTTTTTTTTATTCTATCGGTTTTCTTTTTATTTATTATATAATACAAAAATTAAAAAACTTGCTACGTGTACTGCGTTAGGCTAACTGAGACTT
Organism: Gymnocypris eckloni scoliostomus; assembly: GCA_027564155.1. Taxonomy (NCBI): domain Eukaryota; kingdom Metazoa; phylum Chordata; class Actinopteri; order Cypriniformes; family Cyprinidae; genus Gymnocypris; species Gymnocypris eckloni. The sequence continues at coordinate 16,691,851 of CM050424.1, forward strand.
GCATATCATTGCTCTTTTGTTGATTTTGATTGTAAATATTGATGTTTTAATGTAAGAATTATTTAATAAATTGTAAAAATTAATGTTTTTGCATATGTGTGTATATATGTAAATGAATAGCAAATGTATATGAAAATTATATATATATATATATATATACATTTGTTATTAATTTATTTATAGATATCTGAATTAATTATATATACAAATATTTTATTATACAGTATTTTGTATAATTTATGTATTTAAAAAATAAATGTAATGCATGTTTAATAAATATATGTGAAAAAATAAAAGTGTGTGTATATAATATAACGTTATATAAATTAATTACATTATTTATAGAAATGTTTATATTTTATATAGATAGGTTAATTTATCATTTATATAAGATATTTTAAAATGTGTTAATTTAATAACAAAATATACCATCCATCCATCCTCCATCCTCCTCTCCCTCCATCCATCCATCCATCCATCCTCCATCCATCCATCCCTCATCCATCCATCCCTCTCCATCCATCCATCCATCCATCTATCTATCCATCCATCCATCCTCCATCCATCCTCCATCCATCCATCCTCCATCCCTCCATCCTCCCTCTCCATCCTCTCCATCCCTCCCTCCTCCCTCCATCCATCCTCTCCATCCTCCATCCTCCTCCTCCATCCATCCATCCTCTCCATCCATCCCTCCATCCATCCATCCTCCATCCATCCTCCATCCTCCATCCTCCTCCATCCCTCCTCTCCTCCATCCATCCATCCTCCATCCTCCATCCATCCTCCCTCCCATCCATCCATCCTCCCTCCTCCTCTCCTCCATCCTCTCCATCCATCCATCCATCCATCCATCCATCCATCCATCCATCCATCCATCCATCCATCCATCCATCCATCCATCCATCCATCCATCCATCCATCCATCCATCCATCCATCCATCCATCCATCCATCCATCCATCCATCCATCCATCCATCCATCCATCCATCCATCCATCCATCCATCCATCCATCCATCCTCCCTCCCTCCTCCCTCCCTCCCTCCATCCCTCCCTCCATCCATCCATCCATCCAATTATAAAGTATACATATATGTAAATATGTATAATATAAATATTTAATGTTATTATATAAAAAATATGAATATAACTGTTATAAAATGATTCATATCATGTGATTTTCAACCCATGGCAATATTGTCCATTTGAGAAGCAGGAGCTCTAAAGTGCAGTAGATCTGCTCCGCTTCGGGACGACTGTAATCATACGTGGCGTTTCTGTGTCAGTGCGCACACGCTAAAGGCACATGTTATAAACGGTTACGTTTGTTTCACTGTTCCAGCTCAGTGTGTTGTATGAGAGTATTTTGATGCACACAGAATCTGTGCATGCAGTGCAGTATGTAAATGCTCATCAGTGTGAATCTCTGCAGATTCTCCCACAAAATCAATGCAGAACACGTGAAGTCTGTGGAATCATTCTGGATCTTCTAGTTGGTCACGAGTGTTGTCGAAGGTCATGTTTTCCCTTCAGCTCTGAGTTGACCTCACTGTTTTACATGTGTTCTGATGTGTTCATGTGCTTATAGCTGAAGCTCAATCAGTAGATTATAGATTATAGTGCATGCAATGCCAAGATCATGGGTTTGATTGCCAAGCAGTGCATGAACTGATCAACTGTTTCATCTGAATGCAATGAAAGTTGTTTTGATAAAAGTCTGCCAAATACATACATTTATGATAATGCAATAGGGGAATTGCAATTTACTGGTCTTGATAATAATACGAAATGCATGCATTAGTTTACTGGATAATTATGCTTTGACATTAATCAAGTATTTTAAGATGAATACAAAATAAGTATTTGAAAAGACTTAAAAAATCTACAATATTTAAAAAGTGAATTCTGAAATTTCAGTTTAACAAAATTATGAATATTTAATTTTTCTCTTTTTTTCTCCATGTATTTCATATTTTTGCTTTGTGCATTTGGGACAAGGACAAAGTCCACTTCTGATGTAATATTACATTTAGAATTTTTATGAAAAATACTTTCTGTTAACGGTTTATTATATGTCTTACAAAAAAAATATATATATATATATTCATTATTTGAATTATTAATTAGAAATAATACTTAAAATAATAGTTAATATTTTAAATAATAATAACAATAATTGTAATGATTTGTTTAAAGTATTAGATCATGAGATCAGCATTGTAAACCTGTTATTTGGTATTTTTGTAGTATATATGCTGTTGTTTTGCCAGATGTCAGAAAATAACCCCGGAGTTTGAATTGAGTTTGTTTGATTGAAGCAGCGCTTGAATTGGTTCTGTTTGTGGTCACCGGTTCTGGTTGTGGTCACCGGTTCTGGTTGTGGTCACCGGTTCTGGTTGTGGTCACCGGTTCTGGTTCTGGTCACCGGTTCTGGTTGTGGTCACCGGTTCTGGTTGTGGTCACCGGTTGTGGTCACTGGTTGTGGTCACCGGTTCTGGTTGTGGTCACCGGTTCTGGTTGTGGTCACCGGTTCTGGTTGTGGTCACCGGTTGTGGTCACTGGTTGTGGTCACCGGTTCTGGTTGTGGTCACCGGTTCTGGTTGTGGTCACCGGTTCTGGTTGTGGTAACTGGTTGTGGTCACCGGTTCTGGTTGTGGTCACTGGTTGTGGTCACTGGTTCTGGTTGTGGTCTCTGGTTCTGGTTGTGGTCTCTGGTTGTGGTCACCGGTTCTGGTTGCGGTCAGTGGTTCTGGTTGTGGTCACCGGTTCTGGTTGTGGTCACTGGTTCTGGTTGTGGTCACCGGTTCTGGTTCAGTGGTTCTGGTTGTGGTCGGCGGTTCTGGTCACGGTTCTGGTTCTGGTTGTGGTCACTGGTTCAGGTTGTGGTCACTGGTTCTGGTTGCGGTCACTGGTTCTGGTTGTGGTCACCGGTTCTGGTTGTGGTCACTGGTTGTGGTCACTGGTTCTGGTTCTGGTCACCGGTTCTGGTTGTGGTCACTGGTTCTGGTTGTGGTCACTGGTTCTGGTTGCAGTCAGTGGTTCAGGTTGTGGTCACTGGTTCTGGTTGTGGTCACTGGTTCTGGTTGGGGTCACTGGTTCTGGTTGCGGTCAGTGGTTCAGGTTGCGGTCACTGGTTCTGGTTGTGTTCACTGGTTCTGGTTGTGGTCACCGGTTGGTCACTGGTTCTGGTTGTGGTCACCGGTTCTGGTTGTGGTCACCGGTTGGTCACTGGTTCTGGTTGTGGTCACCGGTTCTGGTTCTGGTCACCGGTTCTGGTTCTGGTTGTGGTCACCGGTTCTGGTTGTGGTCACCGGTTCTGGTTCTGGTCACCGGTTCTGGTTGTGGTCACTGGTTCTGGTCACTGGTTCTGGTTGCGGTCACTGGTTCTGGTTGTGGTCACCGGTTCTGGTTGTGGTCACTGGTTCTGGTTATGGTCACCGGTTCTGGTTGTGGTCACCGGTTCTGGTCACTGGTCACTGGTTCTGGTTGCGGTCACCGGTTCTGGTTGTGGTCACTGGTTCTGGTCACTGGTTCTGGTTGCGGTCACCGGTTCTGGTTGTGGTCACCGGTTCTGGTTGTGGTCACCGGTTCTGGTTGTGGTCACTGGTTCTGGTTGTGGTCACCGGTTCTGGTTGTGGTCACCGGTTCTGGTTCTGGTTCTGGTCACCGGTTCTGGTTGTGGTCACCGGTTCTGGTTGTGGTCACCGGTTCTGGTTATGGTCACTGGTTCTGTTTGTGGTCACCGGTTGGTCACTGGTTCTGGTTGTGGTCACTGGTTCTGGTTGTGGTCACTGGTTCTGGTTCTGGTTGTGGTCTCTGGTTCTGGTCACCGGTTCTGGTTGTTGTCACCGGTTCTGGTTCTGGTCACCGGTTCTGGTTGTGGTCACTGGTTCTGGTTGTGGTCACCGGTTCTGGTTGTGGTCACCGGTTCTGGTTGTGGTCACTCGTTCTGGTTGTGGTCACCGGTTCTGGTTGTGGTAACCGGTTCTGGTTGTGGTCACCGGTTCTGGTTGTGGTCACCGGTTCTGGTTGTGGTCACCGGTTCTGGTTGTGGTCACCGGTTCTGGTTGTGGTCACTGGTTCTGGTTGTGGTCACTGGTTCTGGTTTTGGTCGTGGTCACCGGTTCTGGTTGTGGTCACTGGTTCTGGTTGTGGTCACCGGTTCTGGTTGTGGTCACTGGTTCTGGTTGTGGTCACCGGTTCTGGTTGTGGTCACCGGTTCTGTCGGCTGGTCGTTACACTAGTTAGTGGCCTGTATTCATCTCTCTGGAGGCTGTGGCGTCCGTCATGCACATTAATGAGGGCTGGAGGCACAATGGCTCTGCTTATACACACACTGATCAACAGCGGCACACAGAGCAAACTATAATATTCTCTCTCTGCTCTGTTTCTGCCTGCATTAATATGAGCTGCTGCTGCATCGATGTAATGTGAAGTTCAGTGCTTGATAGGGTTGTGATGACATCTTAACCATGACTAATGGTACAGTACTAGTTAAAGATTACGATGTTGTAAATGTCATGTCTGTTCTGGTGTTGTAGTAGTTCTTTAGTTTACACTACGTTATTATTGTTTTTAATATAATTGTATTTTAAATATAGGATTATATTTATTCATATTGTGTTTATCAGCAAAACATTTTTTATAATTTATGTGTGAACAAGGAATATTTATTTAAAGCCCTTTAACTAGTCACCGTTTCACACTCAAATAAAATAGATTATTAAAAAATATATTTTTTGTTTACTAAATGTTTAGATTCAAATTTATATTGAAGTACTAAATCGAAAAAACTAGTAAATAAAAAATATAAATACTATATAGTCATACTTAAAAAAATAAAATGACTAAAACATACAGCAAAATGTTATTTTTGAAATGAAATGAATAAACTGAAATAAAGTGAATGAATATATAGATATGAAAAACACACATAGAACATAAAAAATCATTTTTAACAAAAAAGTAAAAAAATAAATATATATATATATTTTTTTACTTTTTCAAACAAAGAAATGCTTAGCAAAAACCAAAGAGAAACAGAAAATATAGAAATAAATGAACAAAAAATGAAAATAAAGCTCATTTTAAAGGTAAAAGTTAACACAAATGTAACTTTTTAAAACAAAATGAAACATTTTTAACAATACAATTAACAAAACATTAAAGAAAAGAAAATATCAAATCTAATTCAATAATAACAATGCTAGTATATTAATGTTAATAAAACAGCACTGCTTTAGATGGACATAAATCACATACATCACTCTCGACCGTGTCTACTTTAGTAAAGATCTGATCTGTTCTTTAGTTTTTATCTTTAGAAACCAAGTCGAATGTGTGGGAAAGTAATTAGAGAGATGTTTTTAGTTCTTCTGAAGGAGCTTGGGAAAACAGTGTGGTGACCGGAGGAGTATTTTAGTCTCTCGTGTTGGTAATACTAGAGATCTCTTCCAAAACTAGTTATCTACTGAATTAAAACATGAAGAACATGAACATTTTTTACAATGCAGATGCAAGATACTTGTATCTTTTCCTAATTCTACCACAGCACCGCATGCAACAATTCTAACGCAGCAATGCTTTGCATCAATCACTTTAGTTATGTTTTCATTCATGCGCTGACTCTTTTTTGTGAAAGTGTTGCATGCATTTCCCCCAGTTATCATTGCGTTTAGGACAGGGAGGAAGGGTTTGGAGCTTGCCTGAAGTTTACACAGCAGATCTGTTGCAGCATTCAGGCCTAAATCTGAGTGCTTTACGAGTGCATTCACAGGCGGATCAGTCAGGAAATACCACTGAACAGTTCAGTGAACAGCAGCGTAATACAAGGAGACACGAAAGACCTGCGAGTCACTGATGAAAGTAATGACCAGTGTCACGCAATCTGGAAAGTGCTGCTTGCATTAGCTTTTAATAGCGTATCGTTCTTTTTGCATTCATCAAAGAAAGGAACAATATTAAAACGCGACAAGGTGTTTGATATGACATACTGTTTTTTTTATAAATATTATGCATGCATATTTTATGATCTGCTTGGATTATTTTAGCTTTTAGAAATTAATTTGTCACACTGTAGGAGGAGCATTTATGCTTTAAAGCATTGAAATTATAGGATTGTTGTTTGCTGGCTGTATTTGTGCTGTTTTGTTTTTGTCATATGTGACCCTGGAGCACAAAACCAGTCATGAGGGGACACTTTTAGAAATTGAGATTTAAACATCATCTGATAGCTGAATAAATCATATTTCCATTGATGTATGGTTTGTTATGATTGAATAATATTTGTAAATCTGGAATCTGAGGATGCCAAAAAAATCTGAATATTGAGAAAATCATCTTTAAAGTTGTTCAAATGAAGCTCTTAGCAATGCATATTACTAATAAAAAATATTTTGATATATTTATGGTAGGAAATGTACTAAATATCTTCATGGAACATGATCTTAATATCCTAATGATTTTTAGCATAAAAGAAAAATGTATAATTTTGATCCATACAATGTATTGTTGGCTATTGCTACAAATATATCTGTGCTGCTTATGACTGCTTTTGTGCTCCAGGGACACAAATATTGATTTGTTGTGCTGTTATAAACTCATCTTTTCATGATATTCGTTGATTGTCGATGTTTTTGGGGTTTGTGTGTGAAGTGTTGAAATCAGCGTGATATCAAATATCAAATATTTGAATTTCTGTATTATCACACATTGTTTTTCAGGAGCAACTATGTGAAGTTTTCTTAATTTCAAAAGTCATAAAACACATTTGTGAATTAAATTATGGAAAATTAAATGTATTTTAGATGGCAATTGATTATTTGATGAACAAGAAATGTACACTTACGTTTGGAGTCGCAGTTTTATTATTGTTTTTAAAAGAAGTGTCTTCTGCTCACCGAGGCGGCATTTATTTGATCAAAAATTCATGAAAATTGTGAAATATTACTATTTAAAATAACTGTATTCTATGTGAATCTATATGTTCAAATGTAATTTATTTCTGTGATGCGCAGCTGTATTTTCAGCATCATTACTCCAGTCTTCAGTGTCACATGATCTTCAGAAATCATAATAATATGCAGATTTACTGCTCAAGAAACATTTCTGATTATCATCAATGTTGAAAACGATCGTGCTGCTTCATGTTTTTGTGTAAACTGTGATGCATTTTATTTTTCCGGATTCACAAATGAATAGAAAATTCAAAAGAACAGTGTTTATTTGGAATAGAAATCTTTTGCAGCATTTATAAATGTCTTTACTGACACCTTTGATCAATTTAATGCATCCTTGAGGAGTAAAAGTATTAATTCTTTATAAAGACAAAAACAATTTTAGTGACCCCACGCATTTAATCAGTAGTTTATCGTTTCCTTGAGTCAGTTATTGTCTGTTGACCATGTCTTTTTTTGTGCTCATGGAAATCTTTCCTGACCTGATGTGCTTCTGTCGTCTCATTCTCTCAGGAAACAGACAAAGGTAAGAAGTTGTTTATCACACATCTTTATGTGCATATTCATATTTAAACTCTTATGGTTATGAATCACTTATAACACTGTGAATCACAATATTTTTTTTCAGTGTTACTTTAGTAATATTGAATTACTTTGAATATTTTTAATCAGGTTTTATTTTTATTTTGTTGTGTGTTTTGTCATTTAAAAAAAAAATATATATATTGTTTTAGTTATTTTAGTGCATCAAGTTTTGACAAATATTGTAACTAGCTGAAATAAAAATTCAATGTTTTAAATTATTTTTATGTAAAAATAAATATATAATTTAATATTTTATTTTAGTTCAATTAACACTTTTAATTTTAGTTTCAGTTTTAGTTAAATATAATAACTCTGATGAAACTGAGCTGTTTTTCCTCCATATTCTCACTATATCTATATATTCTATTTTAATATATAAAAATTGCCCCTTTTAGACTTGCACTCTATTCAAACTGCTTGTTTTCAAAAAATAAAAATACCACTAGCTTTTCTAATCTTTTTGTATTCTATCTATTTCTTTTATTTTGATTTATTCTACAATTAACAAAAGCATAAAGGCCTCTAAACACTAGCATGCTCTATTATTTTTCTATTCTATCTGTTTTTATTTAATTTATATATATATATATATATATATATATATATAAATAAAAAACCTTGCTATGTATACTGCGTTAAACTGAGACTAGTTATAGATGGACGAAATAAAAAGTATATCGTTTCATATTATGTTCTATCGTTTATTTCATGGTGTCTTAAAATATATTGTTTACGGTAAAACCTTTTCATCATTTGAGTGACTGCGCTCTTTATACGCCGCGTGACGGGAGACAGAACGACCACAAAACCAGAAGCTCGTTACTAAACGAGGGACTACATCTGTAGCACCGTCACGCGTTTTTAAACACTGCAGTTTTAAAACAAACTCAGACAACAGAGCTATATGTGTGCGCGTCTCTTTCTGTGTGAGAGGAGCACGCTTTTTCTCTTTCGTCAACTTTGAACAATTACATAAACACACTTATATGCGTCAGAATCCCCATCTTTGCAAGTATCCTCATAAACACGTGATTTAGGTCTTAAGAGCGATTAAAGGCAGAAAGAGAAACACAATGTAACAGTATTAGATCCGGACTTCTGTCTTAAAGGGGAAGCGTTCCAATATTCATTCATGTTAATCACAGCACACTGCTCTCGACTAAACCACTTTAATAACTTTAATGAGAATAAATAGTAATATATTTATAATATGTATAGAATCTATACATAACACATGTGTTAATTATATCTATAATAGATAGATAGATATAATTAACACAGTAAAGACTAATTAATTTACACAATGTATGTAGTGTTTCTTATTTATTGTAGTTTTTTGTTATATTGCTTGCAATTAGTTTCTTATCCTTATTTCATCACTGACTGTTTATTTATCTCTCTTTAGGCTTGTATTAGTTTGATATTGGTGACAAGGATAATGAAAATTATATTGTATCAAAGATTTTAATATAATAAAAACATAAAAAAAACCAAAAAAAACCACTATATCGTGATATATATTGTTACCGTGATATTAAATTAGTCATATCGTGATATATGATTTTGGTCATATCGCCCCCACCATGCACATTACTGGAAACAGCATTTCTTCTCTTGCACACGTTCAGCTGCTGCAGTATTTTAGCACAAGAACCTGCGTTTTATTCACTAAATACTTAAATCCAGCTCTATCTGTCATGCATATTTAAATTAAGCCATCAGCATTCATTTTTAATGCACATAAAGTTGCTTTCCGATTAAAATACTTTCATTAGAGATTGCACTTTATTCACAGAAGTCAGTGATACAGAATTTCTTGTTGTTTATCGGCTAAACAGGAATGATTATTGGCTTAAACCGCTGTTTATAGATTTAAAAACTAAAATCAATGAATGCTTTTCTTCATCAAGGATGCATTAAAGTGATCACAAGTGGCAGTAAAGACATTATTAATGTTACAAAAGATGTCTGTTTCACATAAACACTGTTCTTTTAAACTTTCTGTTCATCTGTGAATCCTGAAAAATAAAATGCATCACAGTTTCCACAAAAATATTAAACTGTTTTCAACATCGATAATAATTAGAAATGTTTCTCAGCATATTATTATGATTTTTGAAGATCATGTGACACTGAAGACTGGAGTAATGATGCTGAAAATACAGCTGCGCATCACAGAAATACATTACAGTTTAACACATATTCACATAGAAAACATCTATTTAAAATTACAATAATATTTCAGATTTTTTACTGTATTTTTGATCAAACAAATGCAGCCTTGCTGAGCAGAAGTGACTCAAACATTCAAAACTCTGAATTATCCCAAACTTTTTTAATAATAGTGCATTAACTCTGAATGTGAAATATCAGCTGATTAATAAATATGAAAAGCACGTGGACGATTGTCAAAATTAAGTTTCAAGTTTATTAAATTTTTAAAGCAGATTTAAAACAGTGCACGAGGCTGGTCAAAGTGCAGAAAAAAACATAATATTGTAATATCTTATGCAAAATGATGAGTCTGAAGACAAGTCTGAGTTCATTTATAATGATTGAATTGAGTGAATATGTAGTTGCAGATGTATTCTTGGTAAAGGAAAGCGTATCGTCAGTGAATCTGCTGAATCTCGTGGTTTACAGTGTTTTCAGTCTCTGTTGTTCATCAGAGCACATTTGGGTCAGTCTGATTTCACAGATGAGAGACTCTGTCTGTTGTTCAGTGATCTCTAGAGACGGTGAGAACTCATAAAACACAGAGAAACAGCACAAGCAGTCCTGCTTCACATCTGTTCAATATGGAAATCAGACTAGAGTTATGGCAAAGTAAGACTTGTTTTCATGCTATCTTGAATATATCATATTTTCATATTAAATGTATTCTCAAATGTATGAGTTTTTCAGTGCAAACCATGATAACCCCTCGATTATATCTGTGCTGAACATTAATTTCTATAAGATAAATGAAAAGTAGTATTTATACTGAATGCATGCATAGATACTCACATTAATACTCACCTATGTATATGCAGTATGTATGTAATACTGATATTAATAATAATATTATACCAGTACATGTGTGCACATAAGGTAATAAGAAATCAAAGAAACTATTAAATTAATAAATTGATAAATAATTGATGTAAATTATGTGTAAATTTATATTGTTTTCCATGCAATCTTAAATATACGTGAGTTTTATTAGTAGCTTTTTATTAGTTTTTCGATGCATATCTAATTCTGACCATTCATTTTAATAAGCTATATATATATATATATGCATGCACACAAGATTAGAAGAAAAAAAATATATAATAGAAATAAAATCATAAAATAAATACAAAATAAAAAATTAATAAATTTTAATAATAACTTAAATTAATTGCACATTATTATTATTATTATTATTATGTGTATACCAATAAATGCACAAACGCAATATAAGTAAAAAAAATACAAATAAAAAAATAAAATAAAAAAAATCAATAATATTAATTAAAAAAATAATTATTTCATTTAAAAATTAATTACAAATTATTATGATTTTATTATCATTAATATTATATATATACCAATATATGCACAAACATTATATAAGAAGAAATATAAAACAGATAAATAAAAATATATAAAATCAATCAAATTAAATAAATATAAATATATAAAATGAGGTATTTAAGTAATAATAATAATAATAATAATAATAGTAATAAAAAATAATATTTGGCATCTATTTAGGGTTTAAAAGAAAAACATTGAGTCAATAAGAGGACATTACAGAGAACGATCAAATAATGAATCGAGGGGCGCCAGATCTTTAAAAAACAAGCACCAGATATTTTCAAAGTGAAGATGAGATATTATACCCCTGATCCACTGAACAGAATATAACTCCACTGTGAGATTTGGAAACAAGTCTAGACTATAAAACACATACAGTCTTAATATCTCATGCATCACTGATTCTCTGGGAAGTGTGTTGTTTCGAGAGCAGTCAGATATTTTCTTGGAAACTAGGCGATCGTGAATGTCGTCTCATGCATTAACAGTTGTGTGTTGTTTGGTGTGAGATGAGGGCGTCCTGTGTCCCGTCGCTCAGGAAACACCGTCACCAAAGCAGGAATTCATTCCTCCGTCTCCAGATTTATGTATCTAATTAACAGCGTCTCGCAAAGACCAAGCTGTACACAAGTGCGTGAGAATGTCTCTCCGCATCACATCGCTCTCATGCTGCTCTTTTACAGCTCAGGACACTCGAGCTTTGTTCTTTATGAGACATGAAAACAGACTCAAGTGAGTCGATAGCTGTCGTGCATTTATGAGTCTAAAGCGATAACTGAATGCAGAGCAGCTCAGAACTGACTTGACTTCACATTATTGAGATCTCTGACTTTTGATTACAGACTAGAAAGAAGTCGTTGAGATATCTTCTGAATCTTTTCTCAGGAGAAGCCGCTGAGATGCACGAGACTTTAGCAAACTTTTGCTCTCCATTTAATCTCGTTCTGTCTTGTATAAAAACTTATATTATTTGGCGGATGCTTTTAACCAAAGCGACTTACATTGCATTTGATCTGCTCGTGCATTCCCTGGGAATCGAACCCACGACCTTAGCGTTGCAAGCATAAACAAGTCAATATAAAATGCATTTTGCAACCCATTTATTATTATTTAGTTATAAAAGAGAGGATAAGAGATGTAAGAATTTGAAATAATGATTCTTACAACATTGATATTAATATTAGATGAAAAACTAGCACTAGAATTTTTCTAAAACTGAAATTAAAACATGTTACTGATAAACCAGAGAATGGCTCTTGATCTTGTCCATCGGGAATGGCTAGAATCATGAAAAGCAGAAGATAACTATAGTGAACTGATAAACTGTAATAAATACTGTAGTATATTTTAGTTTTACTACAGTGAACTGTAGTGTATTGTTGTATAATATAACATATAGTAGTAGAAGACTTAGTACAGTACTGGGTAAAGTAAATGCGCTGTTGCTGCCAGATCTTGATTGGCGAAAGTCCAAAACCAACTCCACTAAATCATATATAAAAATCATAACTGTATATTTTCATGCTTTCTCTTTTAAAGTCCACTGAAAACATATCTGGTCATACACAATGTTGAAGACATTATTATAAACATACCTAAGTGATACAAAAAAATGTTTATAACATTTTTTATAATAAGCAAACATCAGGAAAAAATTGGAAACAATACCTTTGTTTTCCGAATACTTACAATTAAAGTCCTTTTCTGATTTTATTGATGTTTGCAACGTTACTTGGCAATATTTTAAAGAGATTTTAATTTTTTTAGTATTTTGCATGGTCTATTATTGGAGTAGTTCACCCAGGTGGGAGATTTAACTCCTATTCACTGGGAATAAATGAATAAATAAATAATTCAGTCGAGGGAATCCCCAAATCTCCACCCTCTGAAGATTACATATCATAACGTAACTACATTATTTGGCCGTTTTTACTTGGAAAAGCAGCTGTTTTCTAGCATTCGAATAACTATGAATAAACCTGAAATGATAGAAGAAGATTGGAGATTAATCTAATTTACTAATAAGGTAGGAATGAGCAGACTGTTAAAAAAGTCACCGCTCGTTAGTCATTTTAGCTCTTCAGCTTAAACCTATTTCAGTTAGTTGTTGATGCAACATTTCTAATCTTCATTTAGTCTTAGTAAATTTAAATATACATTTTTAAATCATGCAAAACTCTTTATAAACCGATGCTCTGAGAGTTCCTCAGTGTGTTCAGGACAAGCAGCATCATTGTGTGTGTGTGTGTGTGTGTGTGTGTGTGTGTGTGTGTGTGTGTCTGTGTGAGAGTGTGAGAGTGTGTGTAAGTGTGTGAGAGTGTGAGAGTGTGTGTGAGAGTGTGTCTGTGTGTGTCTGTGTGTCTGTGTCTGTGTCTGTGTGTGTGTGTGTGTGTGTGTGTGTGTGTGTGTGCGTGTGTGTCTCTGTGTGTGTGTGTGTGTGTGTGTCTCTGTGTCTCTGTGTGTGTGTGTGTGTGTGTGTGTGTGTGTGTGTGTGTGTGTGTGTCTCTGTGTGTGTGTGTGTGTGTCTCTGTGTGTGTGTGTGTGTGTGTCTCTGTGTGTGTGTGTGTGTGTGTGTGTGTCTCTGTGGGTGTGTGTGTGTGTGTGTGTGTGTGTGTGTGTGTGTGTGTGTGTGTGTGTGTGTGTGTGTCTCTGTGTGTGTGTGTGAGTGTGTGTGTGTGTGTGTGTGTGTGTGTGTGCTGTTAATCACTTAAAGCCATCTTTTGTTCATGTGAGGCAGGGTGTAAGGCATGTCCTAACATATGTGTGTTTGTGTGTCTGCAGGTGTTCGCCTTTGACCACTGCTTCTGGTCCATGGACGAGTCCAACATCCCGAAATACGCCGGTGAGTCAGGCTTTAACACTCACACCTCAGCTATGATTATGGATCATTTTAGCTATTGTAATATGGAAAGCCCTGGAGATGACACGGACACACGGATGAGCCGATCCCAAGGGTGGGATCTGAGAACAGGTCTGCCAGATTTCTCGTGCTGGTCCGGACTGGTTCAGGCTTGGGACTGGTTTTGCTGGTTTACTGTGGAAGTCTTACATGCGCTGACCATCTGATGCAGATCGCACACAAAACTGGAAATTATAGCAATATTAACAAAAAATAAAACAAATGCAGATAACAAAATTACTAAAACCTGAACTGAAATTAAAATTAACAATTATTACAAATTGTTAGCAATTCACAGTTTTGATTTTTTTGAAAAGTGTGGAAAAAAACTGTTAATTTACATGTGTTAATTGAATTAAAGCTGAAAAAACTAATTTGACATAAAATTATCATTATCATTACTATTATTATTATTATTAAATCTTATGAGAGCTTCAAAAATGCTATTTCAATCCTCATGAAATAACTATTCTTACATACAGTAAAGTTAATATAATTAAAAGAAATATAAAAAACAAAAATAACAAATATAACAAAACTACTGAAACTTAAATGAAAATAAAAGTTGAATAGAAATGTTTAAAAAAACAAATGAAAATAAAATGACTGAAACTAAATCTGAAATAAAAATCAGTTAAAACTAAATAGAAATATTAAAAATAATAAAATAAAACTGAAAAAACTGAAAGCTAAATAGAAATATTGAAACAATTAAAATAACAAACACAAAACTAAACTACTGAAACTTAAATGAAAATGAAAGTTAAATAGAAATGTTTAAAAAAACGAATGAAAATAAAATGACTGAAATTAAATCTGAAATAAAAATCAGTTAAAACTAAATAGAAATATAAAAATAATAAAAAGCAAATAAAAGTACTAAAACTGAAAGCTAAATAGAAATATTGAAACAATTAAAATAACAAACACATTACAAAACTACTGAAACTTAAATGAAAATGAAAGTTAAATAGAAATGTTTAAAAAATGAATGAAAATAAAATGACTGAAACTAAATCTGAAATAAAAATCAGTTAAAACTAAATAGAAATATTAAAACATAATAAAAAGCAAATAAAAGTACTAAAACTGAAAAATATATATTAAAGCTAAATAAAAATATTTTAAAATAAATAAATAAAAATAACAAAATCTCATAAAATTACAAAAACTTCAACTAAAATAAAAAAAAATTATTTAAATAAAAATCTAATTAAAAATATTAATAAAATTGTCCTTAGTTGATAAATATTTAAACAAACGTTCAAAGATTTGTTGGCACAAACTTTGGCAAATTCCTGACTAGTTCTTCCTAGAAGTCATTATGATCAATAATTAGCACCAATCAGACTGTAGCTGGCGATCTGTATTTGCACTGAAGCGCACTGATGCGGTTCTTTAGGTCCGGTCGGCTGATAAACGCTTGACTGGTGAACATGTTCTCACGGACGTTTGTGCTGTGTTCTGTCATTCTTACAGTCCTTATATTGACTCGTGTAGACAGAGCGGTAATTAAAGGCTTTCAGGAGAGATGATGTGCAGTTATACAGGCCTGTACGGAAGCGTACAAACTCATTAAAACATTCAGTAAAGTTAATGATGGATGCTTTGGGAAATTCCACATTTGTGTCCATGCACTTTACCTTTCTAAAGCTATAGATTTTTATAAAAGCTTTTTTGATGGTTTGTATATTTATATATATATATATATATATATATTAAATCCCTTCACCCAAGCTATACAGCTATTTTTCTTAAAAAATAAATAAATAAATAAATAAAAATATCTATATATATAATAAGAAAAATAGCTGTAAATTGGGGATATATATATATATATATATATATATATATATATATATATAAATTATATAAATTATGTGTAAATAAATGTAAATGTTTTCTAATACTGTATGATTTATTTATGTATAGTATCATAAATAAAACACATACAGTATATATTCAAGAAATAATTATATATTGTAAACAGAAACTTATTTTGATGTGATTAATTGTTTGACAGCATTACTAATATATATATCTAGCATACAAAGTCACAAAACATGTTAGCGAGCTTGGTTTAAAAGCAGTATCAGATACTGGGATTAATTATGCTGATGCATCGGTTTGTATCTAACATATTGCATCGGTAACTGCTCTGTATTTATTATATTACTAGTGGATGCGCTAGACTTTTATTGTTTAGAGAGTGACCAGTATTTTGTAGATGATTTCTCCTCTCGAAACTGTGTCTCAAGCGTGTTGTTCTCTCATCGACGTGAATCTCTCATCGTGAATATGACGAATCACAACGCTGCAGAGACTTGAGGAAAAACGGGGATTCAAGTCCAAAACCTGACTTGAAATAACCTAACATCGATTGGGGTTAAAGCGGTTATAAACGACATGTAAATTCTAACTACACAATCTAACTAATTAGTGCACGCTTATTCTGAAGCAGCCCAATTGAAGTCAATAGTCAACGGGGAAATGCACTGACCTGGAGTCAGTCGACCTGCTATATGAAGCTGATTCTGAACCAACTCGTCTTCCAGATGAACGTCTTCGAACGCATTTTTTGTCAATAAAATGTTAGCACAATTATACATATTTGACCATACATTTTTTAACATAGGGGAAGCGAGCCTTCTTTCAGCAAACTCACTGACATATATATATATGTGTATATATATATATATATATATATATATATATATATATTAGATGTAGATTATGTGGACAGTACCTTGTGAAATGTGAAATATATTTATTATGATTTTGTTCTCTTGTTGATAGGTGGCTTATATTTTAGTTTATTGGAGTTA
Source organism: Gymnocypris eckloni scoliostomus (assembly GCA_027564155.1). Classification (NCBI taxonomy): domain Eukaryota; kingdom Metazoa; phylum Chordata; class Actinopteri; order Cypriniformes; family Cyprinidae; genus Gymnocypris; species Gymnocypris eckloni. Next base: position 16,708,678 of record CM050424.1, read on the forward strand.
ATATGTGAAATGTTTAGTTAATAATAATAACCCTGGTCTGCCTAACAACCCCTCAGATAAAATTTCTCGGTGTTAAATTAAGTGAATGGAAAAAGTAATTGCTTATCGCCCAATTACTGGTCGCTCAAACAGGGTTAATGGTTTGTGACAGCATCAAAAGATCGGTCGGAAGGTTTTCTGTGCAGTAAATGCATGAGCTGCTCCAGTGCTCTGTGTGTAAATGAGCTGCACCAGTGCTCTGTGTGTAAATGAGTTGTGCTCTGTGTGTAAATGAGCTGCACCAGTGCTCTGTGTGTAAATGAGTTGTGCTCTGTGTGTAAATGAGCTGCACCAGTGCTCTGTGTGTAAATGAGTTGTGCTCTGTGTGTAAATGAGCTGCTCCAGTGCTCTATGTGTAAATGAGCTGCTCCAGTGCTCTGTGTGTAAATGAGCTGCACCAGTGCTCTGTGTGTAAATGAGCTGCTCCAGTGCTCTGTGTGTAAATGAGCTGCACCAGTGCTCTGTGTGTAAATGAGCTGCACCAGTGCTCTGTGTGTAAATGAGCTGCACCAGAGCTCTGTGTGTAAATGAGCTGCACCAGTGCTCTGTGTGTAAATGAGCTGCACCAGTGCTCTGTGTGTAAATGAGCTGCACCAGTGCTCTGTGTGTAAATGAGCTGCACCAGTGCTCTGTGTGTAAAAGTGAATCTGCTCACAGTGCAGTCTGTGTGTAAATGAGCTGCACCAGTGCTCTGTGTGTAAATGAGCTGCTCCAGTGCTCTGTGTGTAAATGAGCTGCTCCAGTGCTCTGTGTGTAAATGAGCTGCTCCAGTGCTCTGTGTGTAAATGAGCTGCTCCAGTTTGTGTAAATGAGTAAATGAGCTGCACCAGTGCTCTGTGTGTAAATGAGCTGCTCCAGTGCTCTGTGTGTAAATGAGCTGCACCAGTGCTCTGTGTGTAAATGAGCTGCACCAGTGCTCTGTGTGTAAATGAGCTGCACCAGTGCTCTGTGTGTAAATGAGCTGCAATCCACTTGTGTAATTGTCGAGCTGCACCAGTGCTCTGTGTGTAAATGAGCTGCTCCAGTGCTCTGTGTGTAAATGAGCTGCACCAGTGCTCTGTGTGTAAATGAGCTGCACCAGTGCTCTGTGTGTAAAACGCTGCAGGTCCGCTTTATTTAGCTCTCCACACGGCTGCCTGACTCAAACACCAGAAGCGGAGCGGTGCTGATTTCACAGCAGTCTCTGGGATGCACCAGAAACGTGGAGACTTCTCAGAAATGATGCAGAACACTGAGCGGAATATTCACTTCTGCTCAGGGGCTTTATTCTTAACTGAAGCTATTCAAAATGTTTGTTTTGTTAAAATGTTATTACATTTATTTTATAAATATTAAATAAAAAATTTAAACAAATTATTTTCAAAACACATTTTTTTTATTTTCTGTTTTCATTTAAATTTGAGTAATTTTGTTATTTTTATTATTATTTTTTATATTTCTGTTTAGTTTAATTTAAATTTTCATTGTTATTATCTTAGTTTTAGTTATTTTAGTAATTCAGTTTAAAATTATTTTATTTCATTTCATTGCCAGTGCAACAGTTTCAAGTTTTTCATGTAAGTTGTTCTTGTAATATTAATTATTTTGTCATTTTTAATAGTTTTTTTCTTAATGTCTTTAATTTTTTTTAGTTATTTCAGTACATCAAGCTAAATTGAATTAAAATTAGAAATGTTGCAGCTATCTGAAAAATAATTTAAATTTTAATATTTTATATTTTTTTAATAATAATAATATATATTATATTATTATTGTATTAATTAATTAAAATGTTTTTTATGGTTTTAGTTACTTGAAACTAAACCTGCTAACTGTTAAGTACATTTTATTTAAATATACAAATTTTGAGAATTATAAATCATAAACAGAATTATAAAAGACTAAACAGAATATAAACTAAAATGTAAAAATGCAGAAAGCATTATAATTACTAAAATTAAAATGGAAATTTGTAAAATTTAAAATAGAAATGAATTAGTAAATATATCAATAAATATTATGAATAGAATATAAATAAATAAGACTTGTTCTGCATGTAAATGTCTAGTTTACTTGCATCAAGTCCCGCTTGTGTATTCAGACGGATTATTTTGGACATTTTTGGGAAAGGGTTTAATTTAAATGCAAGGAAATGATACAAATGTGAGTGATTGTTTCTCGTTAGAGAGGCGATGTTCTGCATGTTAAAGCTGTGTTTGTCCTGCAGGTCAGGAGTGTCGCCTGGGAGGAATACTGGAAAACGCCTTTCATGGGTACAACGCCTGCATCTTTGCCTACGGACAGACAGGTACACTTACATCTGTATGACTGAAGGACGTCCATAGATGCTCATTCTTTGTCATAAGAGTGCCGCTTATTTCTCTAAATAGAGCTGCAAGACGGCACTAATCGAGTTCACACTAGAAAACACAGCAGGGATTTCCTCTCTTTAACCTGGATTTACAGCAGATCACGTTTCAATCAAGAAAATAAACGTGAAGAAAATACATTCAAACATTAAGATTGTTTTGACAATTATGACAATCAATGCACATTTGTCCTCAAATTCTCATTGAGATTTGTCCTGATGTTATTTCTTATTATTCAGAATTCAATGATAATACATAAGTTAAAACAAGTTATCGTTAATTCTTAAAACCAGATTCAAAATGTTTGTTTTGTTAAAATGTTATTACATTTTAAATAAATATAAAATAAAAAAATATAAACAAAATGTTAGAATGTTTTAATTTTTTATTTTCTGTTTTCATTAAAAAAAAAATTAATTTTGTAATTTTTATTATTATTTTTTATATTTCTGTTTAGTTTAATTTAAATTTTCATTGTTATTGATTATTTTAAAGTAAAATTATTTTAGTAATTCAGTTTAAAATTATTTTATTTCATTTCATTGCCAGTGCAACAGTTTCAAGTTTTTCATGTAAGTTGTTCTTGTAATATTAATTATTTTGTCATTTTTAATAGTTTTTTTCTTAATGTCATTAATTTAAATTTAAAATTTTTTTTTTTAGTTATTTCTATTATTAGAAACGTTGCAACTATCTGAAAAATTATTTACATATTTTATTTCATATTTTAATATTAATAATATGTTTATTATATTATTATTTTATTAATTAATTAAAATGTTTTTATGGTAGTTACTTGAAACTAAACCTGCTAACTTGGGGATTAAGTACATTACTAAAATGGCTAAAACTGAAATAAAAATACATTTATTAAAAAATACAAGCTATAAAAGTTTTGAGAAATTAAAGAAATAGATAAACAGAAATATAAAAATGCAGAAAGCACTTAACAAAATTACTAAAATTAAAATGGAAATGTGTATTTAAAAATAGAAATGAATTAGTAAATACATCAATAAATATTATGAATAGAATATAAATAAATAAGACTTGTTCTGGATGTAAATGTCTAGTTTACTTGCATCGAAGTCCCGTTTGTGTATTCAGACGGATTATTTTGGACATTTTTGGGAAAGGGTTTAATTTAAATGCAAGGAAATGCTAAATGTGAGAGATTGTTTCTCGTAGAGAGAGGCGATGTTCTGCCTGTTAAAGCTGTGTTTGTCCTGCAGGTCAGGAGGTCGTCTTCAAGTGCCTCGGGGAGGGAATACTGGAAAACGCCTTTCAAGGGTACAACGCCTGCATCTTTGCCTACGGACAGACAGGTACACATTTGACTGAAGGACGTCAATAGATGCTCATTCTTTGTCATAAGAGCGCCGCTAATTTCTCTAAATAGAGCTGCAAGACGTTCACAATCGAGTTCACACTAGAAAAACACAGCAGGGATTTCCTCTCTTTAACCTGGATTTACAGCAGATCACGTTTCACCGCAAGAAAATAAACGTGAAGAAAATACATTCAAACATTAAGATTGTTTTGACAATTAATGCACATTTGTCCCCTCAAATTCTCATTGGTGAGATTTGTCCTGATGTTTTTTCTTATTATTCGTAATGATAATTCTTCCTACATAAGTTAAAACAAGTTATCGTTAAATCTTAAAACCAGATTCAACCTGATTTTTGTATGTTTTTAGTTTTTTTATTGAAAAAATATAAATTGTGTTTTGTCTTTACATAAAAATAATTTAAAAATAAAAGAAAACAAAACGTGTATTCATCTTTATTTATTAATTATTTGTATATAAATAGAAATGTTACATTTGATCTTTTTTTCCTATTTTAGTCATTATAACCAGATTCAACCTGATTTTTATGTTTTTAGTTTTTTTGGTCTTCAATGTTTAGACTAAGAGTTGAAAAAAATATAAATTGTGTTTTGTCTTTACATAAAAATAATTTTAAAAGAAAAGAAAACAAAGATTAAGTGTCTGAAACATAGGAAAAAACGTGTATTCATTTTCATTTTTATTTTAATATTTTAAATAACAAATTATTTGTATATAAATATAAATTTTATTCTATTTTAGTCATCATAACAGATTAAACCTGCCTTTTATTGATTTTGTCTCAAATGTTTAAACTAATAGTTGGAAACATTTATTGTATTTCTTGAAAAAATAATTGTATTTCGTTTTTTTTTGTTTACATAAAATAATAAATAAATATCTAATAAACATACATTAAAGATCTGAAAGTGTATTTATTTTTACTTGTATATGAAGATAATTACACTTGACATTTTATCTTTTTTCTAATTTTTGTTATAAATTATTCAGATCAAACCTGAATTTTTGTATTGCATTTTATTTATGTTTTTACATAAAACAATTAAAAAAATAAAATAAAAATTTAGACACATCAAAGTTCTGAAACAGTATAAACATGTAATTATTTTTATTTATTAATTATTTGTATTCAAATAAAAAATATATTTTGTCTAAACATTAAAAAAGCAATAAGCAGAGAACAGAAAATTGTTCTTACTTTTATTACTTAAGTAATAATTACAATTCTAAGTAATAAAAAAGTAGAAATAAAAAGCATGTTTTTCCTGTTTCAGCATCTGCTAAATGCATTAAATATTAGATTCACCCTGGAGCACAAAACCAGTCATAAGGGTCAAGTTTTGAATAAATAAATCATCTTTCCATTGATGTATGGTTTGTTATGATCGGACAATATTTGTAAATCTGGAATCTGAGGGTGCAAAAAAATCTAAATATTGAGAAAATCATCTTTAAAGTTGTTCAAAAGAAGTTCTTAGCAATGCATATTAATAATCAAAAATTATGTTTTGATATATTTACGGTACAAATATCTTCATGGAACATGATCTTAATATCCTAATGATTTTTGTCATAAAATAAAAATGTATAATTTTGACCCATGCAATGTATTGTTGTCTATTACTACAAATATAGCTGTGCTGCGTATGACTGCGTCTGTGCTGCAGGGTCATATTTACCCACAGATCATATGATACACTTTTATCCAAAGCGACTTACAGTGCACTCAGGTTATATATTTATTTTCAGTATGATCTTTTTCTCTGTGCATGAACAGGAAGCGTCTGTGTTTTCAATCATTGTCTGTTTCCTCTTGTGCTGAGATACAGCTCTTCTGCGTTTCGTTCTGGCTGAGATACAGCGCCTGTGTTAAATGTCTTGTGTTTGATCGCCAGGCTCGGGGAAATCCTTCTCCATGATGGGCCACGGAGAGCAGCCGGGCCTGATCCCCAGACTCTGCTGCTCGCTGTTCGAGAGAGTCTCCAGAGACCAGAACGAGAGCCAGTCCTTCAAGGTGGAGGTTTCCTACATGGAGATCTACAACGAGAAAGTCCGAGACCTGCTGGACCCCAAAGGGTGAGCGGATTCACCACCGCAATGCACTTCATAGGCACAGCTCTTTTGTTCATGCAATTGTTTCTTACATAAACTCAGAATTGATTATATGTGACCCTGGAGCACAAACACAGTCATAAGGGTCATTTTTTAGAAATTGAGATTTATGCATCATCTGAAAGCTTTCCATTGATGTATGGTTTGTTAGGATAGGACGATATTGAGAAAATCTCCTTTAAAGTTGTCCAAATGAAGTTCTTAGCAATGCAAAAATGAAGTTTTGATATATTTATGGTAGAGAGTTTACTAAATATCTTCATGGAATATGATCTTAATATCCTGATGATTTTTTACATCAAAGAAAAAAGGATAATTTTTTGATAAACTTACAAATGCGAGATTGTCCGAATTTTGACATAAAAAGCCACAATTAACTTTATTTTTAATTCTGTTAATACAAAAGAAAAATAATAAAGAATTGCTAGATGTAACATTAGAATTCTGAGGAAAAAAGTAACAATTCTGAGTTTGTATCTATTTCACACACAAAAAATATTTTTTCATTTTGTGGCAGAATTTCAAAGAAATAGAATTGTACAATGACAGAATTCTGAGAAAATTGTCAAAATTCTGAGTTAATATATCAAAATTCTAACTTTCTCAGAGTGGTAAGTTTATATCTTGCAATGTACATTTTTTTTTCTCTCAGATTTTCAAAAAAAAAAAAGTCAAAATTACCCTTTTTTATTTTTTATTCTGTGGCAGTGACAAAAACAGAATTGCATGATGGAAAGTCAGAATTCTGAGGAAAGACGTCGGAGATGCATTATATAAACTTGGAAATGTGGAATTGTAAGAAAAAGTCTAAATTGTGGTGGAAACAGGCTTCCATAGTCAAGATGTCCATAGTCCATTTTTTTTTTTTTTTTTATGAATTTTCTATTCTAACTTTTTTTGTTTTTATGTTTGACTTTGTTTACTTTGTTTTTGCACTGTATTTATTTAACATGTTAATAGGTATCATTAAATGAGTAAATAGATTGTACTTTTTTTCATTTTATGTAGTTGAGTTTGTCTCTGATTGTGCCGAATCAAATGCTCGACGATTGTGAATCCAGGGAACATGAATAACAACCTAATGAAGCTGTTTTCTCACTCGTCATCTCTCTCTCTCTCTCTCTCTCTCCCTCTCTCTCCCCCCTCTCTCTCCCTCTCTCTCCCCCCTCTCTCTCTCTCTCTCCTCTCTCCTCTCTCTCTCCCCCTCTCTCTCCCCCCTCTCGCTCTCTCTCCCCTCTCTCTCTCTCTCCCCCTCTCTCTCTCTCTCTCCCCTCTCTCTCTCTCTCTCCTCTCCTCTCTCTCTCTCTCTCCCTCTCTCTCCCCCCCTCTCTCTCTCCCCCTCTCGCTCTCTCTCCCCCTCTCTCTCTCCCCTCTCGCTCTCTCTCCCTCCCCCCCCTCTCCCTCTCCCCTCTCCCCTCTCCCTCTCCCCTCTCTCTCCCCTCTCTCTCCCCCCCCTCTCTCTCTCTCCCCCCCTCTCCCTCTCTCTCTCCCCTCTCCCTCTCTCTCTCTCTCTTTACAGGAGCAGACAGTCTCTGAAGGTCAGGGAGCATAAAGTCCTGGGTCCGTATGTGGACGGTCTGTCTCAGCTGGCTGTGATGAACTTCGAGGTGAACATGACTCTCCTCAACTCTGTCACAATTGTTACATTGAAGTATCAGCATTGTTTCAGATGTTTCTCCCAGAATTCCGTTGACTGACGTAGGCCTTATTCAGACAGGCTGAACAATCTGTAAAGTTCTTTTGTAGTTCGAACAAAAAACACATGTGAATTTACAAACCCAACTATCTTCTGATTAGAAATGTGTTTGCTGTCCAGACTGGCTCCTTTTCACTCCGTCTCCACGTACAGTGAACTGTTAGTATGTTGTTTGCAGTGATTTAGTTGCATGTTCTCTCTCATTTGCGCCTCCTGCAGGACATCGCGTCTCTGATGTCGGAGGGGAATAAATCACGCACAGTAGCCGCCACTAACATGAACGAGGAGAGCAGCCGGTCGCACGCCGTCTTCAGCGTCATCGTCACGCAGACGCTGTATGACCTGCAGTCTGGGGTCAGGGTTATCCACATTTAAACCTGCTGTCTGGATTTAAACATGCTTCAGATTTTACGATTGAACTGTCATTGTGCTGATTAATGTTTCTGGCATGCTGTATGTTTGGCAACAGTTCTTTTAACCTTTACTGATGCAGTGCGTAGTTTGTATTTTTAAGCGAGCATGTCAGAAGATGTAACCATGTACATATTCCAGGATCAATATCCATTTCTCTTCCATCAAGCATCAAGATTAACTTAATACAACACACACACACACACACACACACACACACACACACACACATATATATATATATATATACAATCATTACCAAACCAGCTTTACAGGAAATTAAGTTTCTACAGTAGATTTATATATTGTAAATAATATATAAATAATAAATGCATATTGACTTTTATTAATAATCATAATTTAATGAGTAAACTACTTAATTTACTATTTTATGGCTTTCAGTTTTTGTTTGTTTAATATTTAGTTTAATTTAAAACAGTTTTAAATATTTTTATCATTTATCATTTTTATCATTTTATTTTTAACATTTAAATAATTTGTTATCATATTAAATTAAATTTACATTTGAAAATGTTTGCCCTTTTTAAATCAATACATATTTCATTTATTTAGTCGTTTAGCAGACGCTTTTATCCAAAGTGACTTACAAATGAGGACAACAGAAGCAATCAATTGTATTATTAAAAAAAATTAATTCAATAAAAATGACAAATGCATACAACAAAATTTAAAAACTTAACATTTAAATGAAAACAAAAAATAAAGCTAAAAACTATTCAAAATATTAAAAAAATAAAAGGTATAAGAGTATAATAATGATTCAAACATTAAACTAAGCCAAATGTTTATGACAACTGTCATTAAGTGTCATTCGCTCAGTTATATCATTTTTATTGCAAAAATGCATTATTTGACCTACCCCTACCCTTACCCCTAATCATAGCCCATAAAAAGACATCTCAAATAATGTCATATTTGCATTCAAAATTGTATAACTGAGCGAATGACACTTAATGACAGTTGTCATAAATGTGCATTAAAAAAAATCATATTTATGACGTGTCATGCCATGATCATGAAGTTGTCATGTCAGTCTTATGCCCACCCCTTCAAGTTAAGTGTAACCATAAATATTTATATACAAAAACTTTATGAATAACTTTATTAACTTCACTAGTAAAAGTCACAGTAGACGTAATTTCTTTAGTAGTCAGGTTTATATCGTCACTTACATCATATTATCATTCTTAAATATGATTTAAACAGTGTAATCGTTTTATTTGCAGTTCCTATTCAAGTTTTTATTCACAGTTTATGCTTGGCAAGTGTTCATTTTGGAGTTTGGTCATGATCTCAGACACACATTTACATTTATTAATTTAGCAGATGCTTTTATCCAAAGCGACTTACAATTGAGGAATACAATAAGATAAATTATAAAGAGGCAAACAGACAGAAGAAGTGCTTGTAATACTAATGTCTAGGCATTGTTGAGAGCAAATTCTAGCCAGACAGTGAGAGGTTAAGGGGAAGAGAGCAAAGTTAAGGAAAGAGAGTGATTTTTTTTTCAAGTCAAGTGATGACGGAAGAGATGAGTTTTCAGGTTGCACATGTTGTGCAGATTCAGGATGCTGCTGATTGTAATATTTTCTTTTATGTTTGTGTGTGTGTGTGTGATTGTGAACGCAGAATTCTGGTGAGAAAGTGAGTAAGATCAGTCTGGTTGATCTGGCCGGCAGTGAACGCGTGTCTAAGACTGGAGCCGCTGGAGAGAGACTGAAGGAGGGCAGCAACATCAACAAGTAAGAAGACTGCAGCCGGTCGCCATATTCAGACTTGCTTATAATAATCGGGAAAAAACAAAAACAAAACAATATGTTGGCAGTTGTTTTATGCAATCTGGGAAATTATGCTCATCAGGATAAAAGCAGCCACTAGGACCAAAGAAATTAATAAAGGGATCTTTACAAACCTGTTTGAATAAGTAAAGGAAATCTGTAATACTGTAGACAAGGCATCCTCAAATCTGGCCCACTCCTGCAGAGTTTAGCGCTAACCCTAATCAAACACACCTGAGCATGCTAATCAGAGTCTTCAAGATCATTAGATGTCAAATTAAAATAATTTTCAAATGTTTCTGTGGTGTTTTATGTTGTTTTTGTGGTGTTTTATGATGTTTCTGTGGTGTTTTATGTTGTTTCTGTGGTGTTTTATGTTGTTTCTGTTGTGTTTTATGTTGTTTCTGTGGTGTTTTATGTTGTTTGTGGTGTTTTCTGATGTTTCTGTGGTGTTTTATGATGATTGTGTGGTGTTTTATGTTTGTGTGGTGTTTTGTTGTTTCTGTGGTGTTGTAAGATGATTGTGTGTTATTTCTGTGGTGTTTTATGTTGTTATGTTGTTTCTGTGGTGTTTTATGTTGTTTGTGTGGTGTTTTACGTTGTTTCTGTGGGGTTTTATGTTGTTTTTGTGGTGTTTTTTTATGTTTCTGTGGTGTTTTATTTTTCTGTGGTGTTGTATGTTGTTTCTGTGGTGTTTTATGTTGTTTGTGTAGTGTTTTATGTTGTTTCTATGATGTTTTAAGTTGTTTGTGTGGTGTTTTACGTTGTTTCTGTGGTGTTTTATGTTGTTTTGTGGTGTTTTTTGATGTTTGTGTGGTGTTTTATGATGTTCCTGTGGTGTTTTATGTTTCTGTGCTGTTTTATGATGTTTATGTGTTTTATGGTGTTTATATTGTTTGTGTGGTGTTTTATGTTGTTTCTGTGGAGTTTTATGTTGTTTGTGTGGTGTTTTTTGATGTTTATGTGGTGTTTTATGATGTTTCGTTGGTTTTTATATGTTTGTGTGTTTTACGTTGTTTCTGAGGTTTTATATTGTTTTGTGTTTTTTATGTTTCTGTGGTGTTTTATTTTTCTGTGGTGTTGTATATTGTTTCTGTGTGTTTTATGTTGTTTTGTGTAGTGTTTTATGTTGTTTCTATGATGTTTTAAGTTGTTTTGTGTGGTGTTCTCGTTGTTTCTGAATGTTTTATGTTGTTTGTGGTGTTTTGATGTTTGTGTGGTGTTTTATGATGTTCCTGTGGTGTTTTATGTTTCTGTGCTGTTTTATGATGTTTATGTGGTGTTTTATGGTGTTTTATGTTGTTTGTGTGGTGTTTTATGTTGTTTCTGTGGAGTTTTGTGTTGTTTGTGTGGTGTTTTTGATGTTTATGTGGTGTTTTATGATGTTTCGTTGGTGTTTTATGTTTCTGTGGTGTTTTATGTTGTTTCTGTGGTATTTTAAGATGATTGTGTTGTTTCTGTGGTGTTTTATGTTGTTTCTGTGGTGTTTTATGTTGTTTGTGTTATGTTTTTCTGTGTTTTCTAATGTTTAGTGTTTTATGATGTTTGTGTGGTGTTTTATGATGTTTGTGTGGTGTTTTATTATGTGTGGTGATTTTTGGTGTTTTCTAATGTTTTGTGTTTTATGACGTTTCTGGTCTTTTATGGTTTCTGGTTTCTGGTCTTTTATGTTTCTGTGGTGTTTTACATTGTTTCAGTGATGTATTATTTAGTTTTGTGGTGAAAACGCTACACACAACATGACGATGTCTGGTGTTTTATGTTTCTGTGGTGTTTTATGTTGTTGTGTTTTGTGTTATTTGTGTGGTGTTTTATGATGTTTGTGTGGTGTTTTATGATGTTTCTTTGGTGTTTTATGTTTGTGTGGTGTTTTATGTTTTTAATGTTTTTGTGTTATTTGAGTGGTGTTTCATGATGTTTGTGTGGTGTTTTCTGAAGGTGGTATTTTTTGTATGTCTCCAGGTCTCTAACGACGCTGGGCTGTGTGATCTCGGCTCTCGCTGATCAGTCTGCAGGAAAAGGCAAGAGCAAGTTTGTCCCGTACAGAGACTCAGTGCTGACGTGGCTGCTGAAGGTGAGGATGATCATCAGAGCTCATTGAACACTGTTTAAATGTCCAAGGGAATCAAACCCTTTTCCTCTGCTTCTACAGGACAATCTGGGTGGCAACAGTAAGACGGCCATGATCGCCACCATCAGCCCGGCCGCTGACAATTACGAGGAGACGCTGTCGACGCTGCGCTACGCCGACCGAGCCAAGAGAATCATCAACCATGCTGTGGTGAATGAGGATCCCAACGCCCGCATCATCAGAGAGCTGCGAGAGGAAGTGGAGAAGCTGAAGGTGCAGCTCTCGCAGGCTGAGGTGAGCAGGGAATTATGGGAGATTATCTGAACTAAAGGCTACAGCTATGCTCTATTACAGGGTAAAAAATATTTTCATTGTCATGGACTACCAAATAGGATCATACTCCTGCTAGGGACCCTAATCCAAACATTTAAAAGACTCTTATATATTTTAATGTGCAAAGACCCATAAATATTATTTGGAAAATAATTCGTTAATATTACATGTTTTTCTACTCATTAGAGTATTGTACTGTTAGCTGCATTATTAGTTTATTTATTGTTATTATTTTAAATCTACTTTTTATTTATTTATGTATTATAGTTAAGATAAAGCCTTTACTGCAATTTAATAAAAATCATTACAAAAAATAATGTTTATGTTGATTGGAAATTCTTGATGGTGGAAATGGGAATTTTCACTTTTTTTAAAGCCACTTTACTAATTTGTGAAGCTCAATTATTGAGATGCACCTGTATGTGTATTGTGTCCAACTTGTATTTGAGAAAAACATTAATTTCATAATGATATTTACCCCCATTTTAAATTCTTATTATCCAATGAAAGGTTAGATTTTTGTAAAAAAAAAAAAAGATCAAAAGGATTAACAATACAGATTCATTTTCACAGCCTTCTTTAATAATATTTACCAAGGGTGCCGATATTTTTGGCCTTGACTGTGTATGTGTATATGTGTATATATATATATATATATATATATATATATATACACACTTTAACTACAAACTAAAATTTTAACTAAAATTCTAAATGGAAAATATAAAAGTAGCAAACTAATTAAAAATATATAAAATTACAATAGTATATCACTGATACTAAATTGGGGAGCTGTTAATAATAATATTTGTTATTGTGTCGGTCAGTCTCTGAAGTCTCCAGAGCTGCAGGAGAAACTCCAGGAGTCTGAAAAACTCATTCAGGAGATGACCGTCACCTGGGAGGAGAAACTCAGAAAGACTGAGGAAATCGCACAGGTGACACTCACACACACACACACACACACACACACACACACACACACACACACACACACACACACACACACACACACACACTCACACACACACACACACACACACACACACACACACACACACACACACACACACACACACACACACACACACACACACACACACACTCACACTCACACTCACACTCACTCACACACTCACTCACACTCACACTCACACTCACTCACACTCACACTCACACACACACTCCACACACACTCACACTCTCTCACACACTCACACACACACACACACACACACTCACACTCACACCTCACACACACTCACACTCACACTCACACACTCACACTCACACACTCTCTCACACTCACACTCACACACACACACACACACTCACACACTCACACTCACACACTCACACTCACACACTCTCTCACACTCACCTCACACACACACACACACACACACACATTCACTCACACACACCACACACACACTCACTCACTCACTCACTCACTCACTCACTCACTCACTCACACCTCACACACACTCACTCACTCACTCACTCACTCACTCACACACACACACACACACACACTCACTCACTCCTCACTCACTCTCACTCACTCACTCACTCACTCACTCACTCACTCACTCACACACTCACACACTCACACACACACACACTCACACTCACTCCTCATGACAGCTGGCGTCTCGCTGTGATTGGTCTCTGCAGGATCGTCAGAAGCAGCTGGAGAGCATGGGAATCTCTCTGGAGTCGTCAGGGATCAAAGTCGGAGAGGACAAGTGCTTCCTGGTCAACCTGAACGCCGATCCGGCTCTTAATGAACTGCTGGTGTATTACCTGAAGGTACGCTGATCAAACACTGAGACGTCATCAGTGAGGTCATCACTGTTACTGTTACTCACTCTTCCCATGAGGGATGCAACGGTTGCTGATGCTTTTTAGTTTTATGATGCATCTCAAGGGACACTTAGGAAAAGCCTTTTTGTCTGTTTTTCAAATGGACGAATTAGTAGAAACTGTTTATTTAATTCATGTTTTAAAATGTAGTTAAAATAATACAAAAATAAATACAATTTTAAAGCACGAATTAAACCGTTTTAAATATTTTCGTATACTCACTACAGTACTGTACTTTATTATTTAAATGTTTATTTTATTATTCATTTATTTAAATCTATTTTTTATTATTTATTTATTTAATATTTTTAAATAAATAATTATAGGAATAGCTTTTTTGTCTGTTTTTCGAATGGACAAATTAGTAGAAACTGTTTATTTAATTTATGTTTTAAAATGTAGTTAAAATAATAAAACAATTAATTAATAAAAACATAGTTTTTTTAAAACACAAATGAAATATTTTTTGTATAGTCACTACAGTACTGTACTTTATTATTTAAATGTTTATTTTATTATTCATTTATTTAAATCTATTTTATATTATTTATTTATTTATTTCATATTTTTAATATTTCATATTTTTAAATAATTATATATACAATATATTTATATTTATTAAAATATAATTTTATTATTTATTTATTACACAAAATTTATTATAGTAATTAATATATCTATTTATATATAATAATACATATATAGTTTATACTATTATTTATAAAATAATTCAAAACATTTATTTTAAGCTTTAATTTAGTTATTATTTATAATAAAATTGCTATTTATTTATTTAAAAAAAATTCTCGTTTGTAATGTAGTTTTATTTAGGTACATTTTAAAGCATTAAATAAACCGTTAAAAAATATATATACCTATTAATTTCTCCATTTAAAAAGTAATGTATTTATTTCCATTTGAATGTTTGAATTATTAAATTGCTAACTATTTTTAAGTGTCACTCCATACTCCATGCCATGCACGACTACAATCAAAAAGTATTTGCAAACAAACTGAAATTGCAAAACAGATGAATCATATCTAGAAA
This sequence comes from Gymnocypris eckloni scoliostomus, assembly GCA_027564155.1. Classification (NCBI taxonomy): domain Eukaryota; kingdom Metazoa; phylum Chordata; class Actinopteri; order Cypriniformes; family Cyprinidae; genus Gymnocypris; species Gymnocypris eckloni. The sequence goes on from CM050424.1 coordinate 16,723,752, forward strand.
ATGCAGACATTTAAAATCCAGCTTAAAGGTGGTTTTTGGTTCAGTGAGTTGTTAAACCATCTGACCAGTTCAGCCCTATTCTTTCAGACTCAAAAGAACGATTTACAGATCTTTCATCACTAGGTCAAAGTATATCCATCAGCGCTGTTGTATGAGGAGCGTCTGCTCTGATAGAGACCTGTGCGGCTGTGGTATTAGCATGCTAATGTGACGGGAACAGCAGCGGTGTTTGTGTAACTCAGCACACATGCAGGAACACTCTTCAGTACCTCCTCTGAGGTGTTTGCTCTGAGAGAGACCTGTGCGGCTGTGGTATTAGCATGCTAATGTGACGGGGACAGCAGCGGTGTTTGTGTAACTCAGCACACATGCAGGAACACTCTTCAGTGCCTCCTCTGAGGTGTTTGCTCTGATAGAGACCTGTGCGGCTGTGGTATTAGCATGCTAATGTGCTGGGAACAGCAGCAGTGTTTGTGTAACTCAGCACACATGCAGGAACACTCTTCAGTGCCTCCTCTGAGGTGTTTGCTCTGATAGAGACCTGTGCGGCTGTGGTATTAGCATGCTAATGTGACGGGAACAGCAGCGGTGTTTGTGTAACTCAGCACACATGCAGGAACACTCTTCAGTGCCTCCTCTGAGGTGTTTGCTCTGATAGAGACCTGTGCGGCTGTGGTATTAGCATGCTAATGTGACGGGAACAGCAGCGGTGTTTGTGTAACTCAGCACACATGCAGGAACACTCTTCAGTGCCTCCTCTGAGGTGTTTGCTCTGATAGAGACCTGTGCGGCTGTGGTATTAGCATGCTAATGTGACGGGAACAGCAGCGGTGTTTGTGTAACTCAGCACACATGCAGGAACACTCTTCAGTCTCCTCTGAGTGTTTGCTCTGATAGAGACCTGTGCGGCTGTGGTATTAGCATGCTAATGTGACGGGAACAGCAGCGGTGTTTGTGTAACTCAGCACACATGCAGGAACACTCTTCAGTGCCTCCTCTGAGGTGTTTGCTCTGATAGAGACCTGTGCGGCTGTGGTATTAGCATGCTAATGTGACGGGGACAGCAGCGGTGTTTGTGTAACTCAGCACACATGCAGGAACACTCTTCAGTGCCTCCTCTGAGGTGTTTGCTCTGATAGAGACCTGTGTGTCTGTGGTATTAGCATGCTAATGTGACGGGAACAGCAGCAGTGTTTGTGTAACTCAGCACACATGCAGGAACACTCTTCAGTGCCTCCTCTGAGGTGTTTGCTCTGCTTCAGGATCACACGCGTGTGGGAGCCGACACGTCTCAGGACATCCAGCTGTTTGGCATCGGGATCCAGTCTGAACACTGTGTGCTGGACGTCACGTCAGACGGAGACGTCACGCTCACGCCGGCCGACCACGCCAGGTAACACAAACCTGTGCGCCTTCAGTCTCGTTTATTAGCATCTTACTTTTACAGTTAAACCAATGTATGGAAAATGAAACAGAAAAATAATAATGACATTCAAAAATACAATATAGTGTAATTAACAAATAAATTGATGGTAAAGTTAAAAACTATTAAAATAATATTTATTTATTTTTTCTAACCTTTTTTTTAATATATATTCATATTTTAAATATTTTTATTTTATTTAATATTTATATATGTTGTATATATTTTTACATTACATAAAGCTTTGCAAATGACAGTTCTCATCACACACTTTAACCACTTATAATTCTAAATAATTATCAGTTAATATGTATCAATAATATTCTATTATAGGATTTATTAATATTAGATTTTTATATTTTCCGTTTACATTTTAATTTTATTTTTTTGTAATTTTTTAATTACAACATTTTATGTTTATATGACAAAAACACACATATATATATATAATTTTAAATGTTATATTTTGAATTTATATTTTATTTTGAAAAATATAATTAAACTTTCTAAATTACACACACACACACACACACACACACACACACACACACACACACACACACACACACACACACACACACACACACACACACACACACGTTTGTGTGTAGAAAGTTTCATTTAGAAAGTTGAATCATTTTATTTTATAATTTTTGTACTTTAGTGACTAGTAAAAATTAGAAATGTTGGCAACTAACAAAAAAAATATTTTGTATTTTATTATTTCAATTATTGTAAATGTTTTTAGTTTTAGTTAATTATAGCAGCACTGCTAAATCTGAACATTTCTGAATATAAAAATATATTTACACAATATCTGAATTGATTTTATTAATTTTAATACTTCAACTTAAACTAAATAAAAATTAGAAATGTTGCTTGAGCAACTAACAAAAAATATTTCAGTTATTGTACATTTATTTTATTTTTAGATAACATCATAGTTCATTCTGAGTATTTAAAATATATATGTAGCTTTAAAATACATATTATTTAAAATGCGTTTTATATTGCCCTGTGCCTTGCAGTGGTTTAAGGTCTTGATTGGTGTGAGAGATTGTGATGCTGTGTTGTTTGACGGTCGCAGGACGTGTGTGAACGGGACGATGGTTTACTCCAGGGTTCACCTGTGGCACGGAGATCGTATTCTGTGGGGAAACAACCACTTCTTCAGGTGAGCAGCAGGTTGACACGCGCAGCGTCTCGTCTCGAGCGCAGACTCATCCGAGCGAATCTCGTCCTCAGAATCAATCTGCCGAAGCGCAAGCGGCGCGAGAGACTGAAGGAGCCGGAGCGAAAGCTTGGCCGAGGCCGACCTGGAGACGGCGAGCCAGGCCTCGTCCGAACAGGACTACAACTACGAGTTCGCACAGATGGAGGTCATGATGAAAGCGCTGGGGAGCAACGGTACACACC
>CM050424.1:16731590-16751590 GCA_027564155.1 Gymnocypris eckloni scoliostomus
CCAAAGTGACTTACAGTGCATTTATACATTCATGCATTGCTTGTTGAAAATGTGATTCTATGAATGCAAACCTTAAGCTGCAATTATTTGAATCCCAGCGTGGCGCTATAGTCAGTGAACCGGCCATCCAGGTGCGACGCAAAAGGAAGGGAACGCAGGTGTGGACCATCGAGAAACTAGAGAACAAACTAGTGGACATGAGAGACCATTACAGAGACTGGAGGGAAGGAATACAGGAGGTGGTGAGTGCTTTTATTCATCAAGGATGCATTCAACTGATCACAAGTGACAGTAAAGACATTTATAATGTTACTATATATTTATATTTCTAATAAATGCCGTTCTTTTGAACTTTCTGTGTTTCTTGAGCAGTATATTATTATGATTTCTGAAGATCATGTGACACTGAAGACTGCAGTAATGATGCTGAAAATACAGATTTGATCACTGAAATAAATTAAATTTTATTATATATTCACATAGAAAACAGCTGTTTTAAACTCTATTAATATAAACCGAGATTCATACTTGAGATGCAAAGTCATATGAAGTCATGTAATAAAATTAAAGTTTATGTGTAAAACAAGAAGAGTTTTCCCCTTAAAATGCTCATTTTTCTGACACTATTGGCAAATATTTGTTTTTGTTTTAACCGTAAACGTACATTTTTCATAATCATAAATGTTGATTCATTTCTTTGTGTCGTCTTTCATTTATTCTTTACTTGGTCTTAATATGTATTATGCAGAAACCTGTTCTGGTTTGATGTGGCACACTTTTATTCAAAGCATACAAATGAGGAACATCACATTTTAATTAATATGTTTGTTTGTTTGTTTACTTAATTATTTGTTTATTAATTCACTCTTTTATGTATTTATGTTTATTTATTTATTCATTCACCTGTTTATTTTTTGTTACTTATTTATATTTACTCATTTAGTCATTTATTATTTACTCATTTGTTTATTTATTTACTCTTTATTTATACAGTGGTGGCAAAAATGACTATAAACTGGTATTTTCAGCAGCTAAAAACGGTTTAAGTCAGTTATTTCCATCTTTCGCTGTAGTGTGTCAGAAGGAAATATCAGTTTACATTCCCAAACTTTAATTTAGCCGTTAATTGTAATAGTTGGTGAATTGTTTGTTTGCACAAGGAGTCTTAAAATCATTTTTATCTGCTTAAAATACTAGTGTTCTGATCATTTTGACTACCGCTTTATTTGGGGTTATTTGCTCAAGTATTCACGTGTATATTTTATTTATTTATTTATATATAAATATATACTCGTTAATTTATTTGTTTTCCTACTCATTTATTTATTTTTTAATTATTTTACTTATTGACTTATTTTACTTATTTTTTGTCATTTCGTTTTTTCTCATTCATTCATTTTTTGTTGTTGCTGTTATTGTTGTTTATTTTAATCCTATGAAATAATTAATCACGTTTAATCGCATCCAAAATAAAAGTTTGTGTTTACATAATATATTTGTGTGCTGTGTATATTTATTATTATGTAAATATAAACACATACAGTATATATTTTGAAAATATTTACATTTTATTGACATAATATATTATATAAATATATTGATATATAAACATAACATATTTTTCTTAAATATATCCCTGCATGTGTGTGTTATATATATATATACATAATAAATACACAGCACACACATATATTATGTAAACACAAACTTTTATTTTGCATGAGATTATTGCATAGCACTAGTTTATTTGTTTGTTTATATATTCATTTGTTCATTCATTTATTAACTAATTTCTTTGACCTCTGATCTTATCAGCAAATGTTTGTTCTTGTTTTGATCGTAAACTCACTTTAGTTTGATGAATTTCTTTATGTCCTCTTCCAGTTATTCTTTAAATGATCTTTATTTGGTCTTAAAAGGTCTTGAATGTACCTGCAGATGCCCTGTTTTGGTTGATTGGGTTGTGTTCCCTGTGTTTCTCTCAGGTGAACCGTCTGCACAGCAAGGCGGGCGACCCGTTCTATGAAGCGCAGGAGAATCACAATCTCATCGGCGTGGCAAACGTCTTCCTGGAGTGTCTGTTTCATGACGTGAAGCTGCAGTACGCCGTTCCCATCATCAGCCAGCAGGGGGAGGTGAGCAGACGTCTGCGTGGTGTACACTAGTGCTGTGTTCGATACCACGATGATGTCACAGAGATTTGACGATATGAGTATTGATACGGCTGGCCCTGTGTTGATATTGTGGCACGTGTGCAGCAGTGTGCACACTTAATTTAAATACAAGAACACAGTTTAAAACGTTTAACACCAATGTTTAGTCTGGCCGCAGAGGAACACTACTGGGTTGCCTGATATAAAGACACGTAATCCCGAAACAGAGCTTCACACTTGTGCAATACGGAAATATCTGCTAAATGTGTTACTTATCTTTGTCAACCTGGCAACCATGTGCACGCATGCGCTCTCTCCATCGTGGATTAACACGCTTGCTTTCTGAAAACATCGGCTAGCTTGCAGTTTAGAGATCTCCAATTCATTACGAGAGAGAGAGAGAGACAGAGGCTGTGTGTGTTTGCATGAATTACCAGCGTTTTGTCGTGTTTCTCTATTAACAGTGAAGCTGTGGCTTAAATTCCTTTAGAAACAATGATGTTACCAGCTCCTTGTTGAGAAAGATCATGTTATTCTTGAGTGATTAAGGTAATTTATTGATAAAAATGCAGGTCAGCACTAAAAAGTTTGTTGCTGTGTGTGTGTGTGTGTCTGTGCGTGTATCTGTGTGTGTGTGTGTGTGTGTGTGTGTGTCTGTGTGTGTGTGTGTGTGTGTGTGTGTGTGTGTGTGTGCGTCTGTCTGTGCGTGTGTGTGCGTCTGTCTGTGCGTGTATCTGTGCGTGCGTGTGTCTGTCTGTGTGTGTGTGTGTGTGTGTGTGTGTGCGCGTCTGTCTGTGCGTGTATCTGTGCGTGTATCTGTGTGTGTGTGTGTGTGTGTGCGTCTGTCTGTGTGTGCGTGTGTGCGTGCGTGATTCAGAGAGTGTGTTAATCTGTGCAATGATAACCTACCATCAATGTTAAGATGATTTTTATAAATATTTATTAGAACGAGTAGGCTACATTATTTATGGTCTTAAAAGCAAGACACAAACCATCAGAATATTGTACCTGGTGTGGAGTGCTCAATGTAAACATGAATCATATTCCATTACCTATATTGTGCTGTGGTACGGTTCTGGAGGCACTTCGTAATGCAGAAGTCAACCTGCTCTGTCTATAGCTAGCAACGGCCCTATAATAAGCAGTGTTTAATAAACAGCTGTTTTACTATATTATAGTGCAGTCCCGTATCGTGATGTGTATCGTATCGTGATTTTGGTGATACACACAGGCTGTTCCTCACCCGTCTCGTCTCGATCTCTGTTGGCAGGTGGCGGGTCGTCTGCAGGTGGAGCTGCTGCGTGTGAGCGGTGTCGTTCCCGAGCGTTTGGCCGGAGGAGACGATTCCTCCGAGCACTCCAGCGAGAGCAGCGGATACGACGTCATGGACAACAACGGAGAGATCGTCCACATGGCCAGAAAGCTCACCTGCAGGGTAAACACTTCATTTATCAGTCTCAGCTCTGCTGGTCATCGGAGTTTAAGGCATTTACAACAACATGCACCGGCCTTCTTCTTCAGCTTTAATAGCTCCCTGCATTTTCCCACCAAAATAAAAGCTCAATAGTTTAATGTTTGGGGGGAAAAGACTGTCATTTTATATTGGTACTGTAAAATAATTGTTATTTTACATAATTTTTCTTAAATACTTCATTTTACAGCAAAATCTTACGATAGCAATGCTTCTTGTTTAATATGTTTAATAATGTATTTTTATAATTAATATTAGTTTGTTGTTATTTTTTTTTTATAGAGAAGTATTAATTTTTAAGTAATGATTAGTAGTAATATTAATTAATTGATGATATTTTATTTTATATTTAAAAATATTTTAATTTAATTATTTTATATATATATATATATGTGTGTGTGTTAGTTTATTTATTTATTTATTTGTATTATTACTAGGCCAAATTATGCAACAACAATTATGATTAATTAGATTTATTATCAATTTTTACTATAGAATGAAATATTATTATTATTATTATTTATATTAAATACTTTTTTTTACCCCGATAGCAATAGTTCACGTTTTGTTTAATAATGTTTATTAAAATATGTTTATTGTTTATATATATACAGTATATATACAAACACACTAGGTGTCACAATCCCAAATTATATTTGTTATTTATAGATGTATTAATTGATAATATACCTAATAAATAATTACATTTTATTTAGCATTTTAAAATAATAATTTAAATTTATGCAGCCCTACAAACAAACCTTTTTTTCACATCACATTTTTATCAGAATTAATCATACAGCCCTTATTTTATATTCACTAATCATGTTTTATTCCATGCAAATTGATTTTTTTTTGGATAAATTAAATATTGTTAGTGCTAATAATTTACATGTATTTATGTAAATATAATATTTTTCTTAAATATGTACATGCATGTGTGTGTATTTGTATATACTGGTATACACTTATTGTGCTGGTTTAAATGTGACAAAGGAAAGACGGGATTGAAAATGATAAACTAATCCCTGATGTTACAGTAACAGTGGATTTATGAATGTCATCTATCATCTTTTAATGAAAAATAAAAAATTACATATACACTACTGATTTTTTTTACATTTCACTACTGATTATATCCTGTATAATTGAGTATGTGACGAATAAAAGAAGCCTTGAACAGAAATATGATCATGTTTGTGGTAAATGAGTACAGATCTGATATATCTGTGTTATAGTAAGTATGAGCAGTGTTTAGTTTTGTCATAAACACTCAGTCTCTCGTGTCAGGTGCGGATCAGAGAGGCGTCTGGTCTTCCTCTCAACCTCTCCAACTTCGTCTTCTGTCAGTACTCCTTCTGGGAACAATCAGAGCCCGCTGTGGCCCCGCCCATCATCAGCCCGGACACGCCCCCCGCACCGACGGCCGACGCCCACTTCACTGTGTGCTTTGACCACTGCAGGGTAAACACATTCACTAGAGTAGTATCAGTGAGATATTATAGTTTTGATTTTATATGATCTGTTTTATGTCATTTAATTAAAGGTGAGTGTTGAATGTGAGTGAATGTTTGTAAATCTCGACCCAGGCTTTCTTCTGTAATTTCACGTGTATTTTTTAAAATATCATTCTCAAACTTACTCTAGAACAGAGTAAATCTGAAGACTTAGTAACAACCGTCAAGTGCAGTGATTAGGAAAGTAGTATATATTATATTATATTAAATATATATATAATTGGCTAGCCTGTTTCATTCACATGCATCACACTCTGGCGGTCAAATGTTTACATTTTTTATTTATGAATTAATTTTTTGAAAGAAGGCTGAATTTATTTATATATGTATAAGTATTATATATGTATATATGCACACCACCATTATATATGTATGATAAATAAAAAGAAAACAAACCGATAGAATACAAAAATATTAGTGACGCTAGTGTTAATATTTATTTATTAAAAAATAAATAAATTATTCTCATCTGTGTGTGTGTGTGTGTGTGTGTGTGTGCACGCTCATCTACGTGTGTGTGTGTGTGTGTGCACGCTCATCTGTGTGTGTGTGTGTGTGTGTGTGTGTGTGTGTGCTCATCTGTGTGTGTGTGTGTGTGTGTGCGCGCTCATCTGTGTGTGTGTGTGTGTGTGTGTGTGTGTGCGCTCATCTGTGTGTGTGTGTGTGTGTGTGCTCATCTGTGTGTGTGTGTGTGTGTGTGTGTGTGTGTGTGTGTGTGTGTGTGTGTGTGTGTGTGCGCGTGCTCATCTGTGTGAGTGTGTGTGTGTGTGCTCATCTGTGTGTGTGTGTGTGTGTGTGTGTGTGCTCATCTGTGTGTGTGTGTGTGTGTGTGTGTGTGTGCGCGTGCTCATCTGTGTGTGTGTGTGTGTGTATGTGTGTGTACGCTCATCTGTGTGTGTGTGTGTGTGTGTGTGTGTGTGTGTGTGCATGTGCGTGCTCATCTGTGTGTGTGTGTGTGTGTGTGCATTATTTTAGCATTATTTATATTATAAATAATAATGTTTTTAGCAAATATAACATTGTAAGGTTAAATATAACAGCTATTTCTTTATGTTTTTGTTTATTTACTTTTGTTTTAAGATAATATTATATACAACTTGTAAATAACTATGATTATTTGAAATGCTATTTCTCATGAGCTTGCCGTGAATGTGCTGATATGACGTTAAATGATGAATAAATCCACCTGCTGTCGTCGCAGGATTTCGTGGTGCATGTGACGGAGGAGTTTCTGGAGTTCATCTCAGACGGCGCTCTGGCCATCGAGGTCTGGGGTCACCGGTACGCTGGGAACGGCCGGTCCGTGCGGGAGCTGGACGCACTGCAGGCCAAGAGACGGACGCTCAGAGACAGGTGCGTTTCCTCGCACATACAGACAGAGTCTGGCATACACGTGTGCAGGCCTGAAATAAAATAGCACTCGCCAAGCACCAAACACAAGTTACAATCAGCGTTGGGGAGTTCATGAAACAATGCGACTCATTTGTAACTTCTTTATTGATTATAACAATGCCTGGGGATGCGATAAGGTTTAGTGTGCTTATCAAACCCTAAAGATTGTGTTGTAATCATATAAATATGTAATCTGATTTTCCTTGTTGTGATATTTTCATGTGAGCCGCTCATGCGCCAAACATCTTCCTAAGTTTATAATGAGAAGAGTTTATACATTTTCTGTTAACAATAGAGAAGTTCCCCTGCACTTTAAATAAAAGCTCTGTGCCAAAATAAAAGCTCTGTGGTTTTTGACACTGGTTTAATTTTTTATTAATAATAATTATTATTATTATTATTAAATGTCCATTCAATAGTATTATAGAGATGTTTTGTCATTGATTTAATTTTTTTAATTTAATAATAATAATTATTCATCAAACATTTATACATGTTTTTATTTATTTGTTCTATTATTTTTGTGCTAAATGTGTGTGTGTGTGTGTGTGTGTGTGTGAAAAGCAGGTGTGAAGGTAGAATTGACTTTTCATATAAACAATTAGGGATAATCATAATCAATTAGCTGAACAAGAACAGGAAAACAACCATAAAAGGAAACACAGGAACAAGGACAGAACCCCTGACATAATGCACATACCATTTCAATATCTATGTATTTATGAACAGTTTCATAGTCGATTAAACTATTCATTGGCAGCAAATTTTCTAAAGTCAAAATAATAATACTTATTATTATATTTTTTTTATGAAATAACGAATACAGTTTCATGGTTGGTGAAAAATATTGTCAGTATATTTTCTCATGTCAAAATAATAATAATCATCATTGAAATTTTTAAATTGTGATGTTTCCCCAATTTGTTCTGCCTGTTTTTTAATGAAGTAATGCAAACATTTATGGCTAGTATATTTTGCCATTGGCAGATGTGGTGTATTGTTAGTTTTGTGTGCTCATCTGTGTCTGTGTGTGTGTGTGTGTGTGTGTGTGTGTGTGTGTGTGTGTGTGTGTGTGTGACAGGTGGAGTGAAGTGTCTCGTCAGATCGAGCTGTGGGTCTCCATACAGGAGCTGAACGAGCAGGGCGAGTATTCATCTGTAGAGCTTCATCTCAGCAGAGACGTCAGCACTGGAGGAGTGTTTCAGCTGCGCCAGGTGCGTCTGCATCTCTGTGTGTGTGTGTGTGTGTGTGTGCGCTCATTTGTGTGTGTGTGTGTGTGTGTGTATGTGTGTGTGTGCGCGCTCATCTGTGTGTGAGTGTGTGTGCTCATTTGTGTGTGTGTGTGTGTGTGTGTGCGTCATCTGTGTGTGTGCTCATCTGTGTGCGCTTGTGTGTGTGTGTGTGTGTGTGTGTGTGTGTGTGTGTGTGTGTGTGTGTGTGTGTGTGTGTGTGTGTGTGTGTGTGTGTGTGTGTGTGTGTGTGTGTGTGTGTGTGTGTGTGTGTGTGTGTGTGTGTGTGTGTGTGTGAGTGCAGCTCATCTGTGAGTGTGTGTGTGTGTGTGTGTGCACTCATCTGTGTGTGTGTGTGTGTGTGTGTGTGTGAGTGCGCGTGCTCATCTGTGTGTGTGTGTGTGTATGTGTGTGTGCACTCATCTGTGTGTGTGAGTGTGTGTGTGTGTGTGTGTGTGTGTGTGTGTGTGTGTGTGTGTGTGTGTGTGTGTGTGTGTGTGTGTGTGTGTGTATGTGTGTGTGCACATCTGTGTGAGTGTGTGTGTGTTCAGGGTCACTCGCGGAGGCTGCAGGTGAGTGTCCGGCCGGTCCAGCACTCGGGGACTCTGCCGCTGCTGGTGGAGGCCGTCCTCTCCGTCTCCATCGGCTGCGTTTCCGCTCGATCCACCAAACTACAGAGACCTCTGGACAGCTATCAGGTCAGTGAGACCGACACAAACAAACACACACAAACACACACACACACACACACACACACACACACACACACACACACACACACACACATAAGCATACCAATGCAATATATGTAATTTTAATTTTAGTTCAAGTTAAGGTACTAAAATAAGTAGAACGAAATAAACTAAAACATAGAAACAATTGATAAAATGATAAATGATGCTATTGGTAAAAACACTCAACAAAATTACTAAAACTTGTACTAAAATAATTAATTATAAAATATACAAATAAAATCGAACTCAAAATGTTAACAAAAACAATAATGGTATCTCAGTGATACTAAAATAACACAGATCTGCGGCATTCTTCTCTTCAAATGTTAGTTTTCTTTTATTATTAATTTTACAGAAGTACAACATAGTTAAAATAAAAATAGAAATGCAAAAAAAGAGAGGGGGAAAGGAAAATGTAATTAAAATGAATGATTAATGTAAAATTAATATATTAATGTATATATTTCTTTAATTGAAAGTAGATGACATATTCTCTTGGTTCAGCTCTTTTTAAATGTTTGTAATAAAGTTCAGCAGTGTTCTAGTTTTCGTTCAGGATTTATGGGTCAAATGCGTTTGGAGTGTGAATGTGAGTCCGTGAGCGGATCGGTGTGTGTGTGTGTGTGTGTGTGTGTGACCGGCTCTGTTCTCTCCAGCAGAGGGAGGAAGACGCCGATATGGATAGTTATCAGGTACTCTGACTTCTGCTGGTCATGTGATGAAATTCAGATCATAATCGCCCATTAATGAGGCTGATGTTATAATCTCGCTATAACAACACGCGGTCACGTGATCAGCGCATGGCTGCATGATTCTGCATGTCAGTACGAGCGCTTCATCTGTCTGAGGATTTAATCTGTCTTCACTCATGCATTCATCTGTGTTTATTCTGATGTTGTGTAAGGATCAATCTTGATGCTTGGCTCCTAATCTGCACCTGACACCGGGTCTACACTCAAATCTGTTGTGTTATTATTGGCATAGTGCATAATGTAATGCATACAAAAGATGATTTAATCAGGAATATTTTGAGCTGACCTTGATCGAATGCTCAGATGTTACTGAAGCACTCTATGAATAAAATTCAAAATCATATAGAATAATAATGTAGAGACACAATTTTTAAATTTAGAAAAATTTTTTTTACAAATAAATTTAACCTAAAACAAGTTTGAATAAAAATTATAAAACCAAGTAAAGAAAAAATACATTATGCATGCTTTAAAATAACATCAAAAAATAAGAATTTCATTTAATCTATAGCATATTATGGTTTGGTTTTTAATTAAATTAGTGTATTTGATTATTATTATTATTTAAAGAGCATAGTTTTGTGATCGTGTCTTGTGACTGGTTCAGACATAAACGATCACCTTTTTAAACTAAATTATATATATATATATTGAATATTATCAAAAAATTATATTTTGTATAATAATTTTATATGTATTTTATGTAATGTTTTTGTAATAATAATCATTTTAATAATACTACTACTAATAATTATATATATGCAACATCATTGCATAAAACTGTCATTTTATTGTGTATAATATAAATAATTTGTATTTTATGCAATATATTTTTGTAATATGTATAATGATGATAATAATAATATATCAATTAAACTTTTACATTTTTTTAATGTTATGTATTTTCTAGCCTTTTGATGATATTCTATATAATAATAAAAAAATCCTACTACTACTACTAATAATAATATATATATATATGCAACATCATTACATTAAACTACAATTTTAATGTTTAATATTAATAATTTTGTTTGTGTATTTTATGTAATATATTTTTGTAATATGTTTAATGATGATGATAATAATCATATTTGTTAGCCTTTTGATGATATTCAATGTATTTATCTATAATAATAATAATCATATTTAATATACCAATAGTTTATACTGGTCCATATTTTTCAGCCTTCTGATGATATTCAGTATATATCACAGGTTTTGTATAATTAGGTATAATATATATAAACAATAGTGTTGATATTTACATTAAGTCATTTAGCAGACGCTTTTATCCAAACGAGGACAATAGAAGCGATCAAAAGAGCAATAAATGCACTGCTGTGCTTGTAAGTGCATACGTCTGGCATCATGTGTTTATCGTAGACACGGTGCGAGATGGGCAGTGAATCTGAGGCGTGTGTGTGTTTCTGCAGGAGGAGGATCTGAACTGTGTCCGGGAGCGCTGGTCTGATGCCCTCGTCAAGCGCAGGGAGTATCTGGAGGAGCAGATCAAGAAGATCATCAATAAGTCAGGGTTGGTGTTTCTGCAGGAGGAGGATCTGAACTGATGTAGTAGTAGAGTAGTAATGATGCCCTCATCAAGGTTCAGGTTTCTTCTGGAGGACAGATCAAGATCATCAATAAGTCAGGTTGGCGTTTCAAGCGTGTGGTGGTGCTGCTGATCTGATGTAGTAGTATAGTAGTAATATATGACCCTGGAGCACAAAACCTGTCAATTTTTCACAATTGAGATTTATGCATCATCTGAAAGCTGAATAAATAATATTTCCATTGATGTATGGTTTGGACAATATTTGAGAATCTGAGGGTGCAAAACAATCTAAATATTGAGAAAATCATCTTTAAAGTTGTTCAAATGAAGTTCTTTGCAATGCATATTACTAATCAATAATTTAGTTTCCATATATTTATACAAATATCTTCATGGAACATGATCTTAATATCATAATGATTTTTGGCATAAAAGAAAATTAGACAATTTTGACCCATACAATGTATTGTTGGCTATTGCTACAAATATACTCCAGCGACTTAAGACTGGTTTTGTGCTCCAGGGTCACGTATCTGTATTTGTCCCTTCACAGGGAAATGTATACAGCGTCAACCTCACAAACAGACACGTTTTATAAGACTGCTTGAACATCACAACCACAACAACAAAACCCAGGCATTAACAGTGCACCGTTTTCACATGTTCAAATATAATGTTAAGTTTCATGGTACACCTTTATCTTTATGTTTCAAATAATTGTTTAGGCTCTAACCATCCTCCACTAACAGCACTATATCGTCTGCCTGAGGGGAGCAGGTCAAATTATGAATATAATATGTGAGATGTATAATCTAAGATATAGTCAAAGACTTCCTAAGGATATTTTTCTCACGCAGAGCAGATACCCCCAACTGTACAGAGCCTGTAGTCTTTGACCCCAAATTAACACTGCATTACATTTACATTTATGCATTTAGCAGACGCTTTTATCCAAAGAGACTTACAGTGCATTCAGGTTATACATTTTTAATCAGTACATGTGTTTCCTGGGAATCGAACCCACAACCTTTTGCGCTGCTGACGCAATGCTCTACCACTGAGCCACACATAAACATTTATTTATTTAGTCCATAAAACCATCAAATCATAGCAAAAGTTGAGACAGTTTCAATAAAAGAATGATAAAGCAAAATAGAGTTATCCACATCAGAGGACTTTATATAGCCGTTTTTTGTTGTTTTGATATAACCATATTTTGATATATGTGATGTAATGGTCTGTGATTTCCAGAGAAGTCCGAGGAGGACGTGGAGCGAGAGGCCCGGCTGGTGGAGCAGTGGGTGGGTCTGACGGAGGAGAGGAACGCTGTGCTGGTTCCGGCCCCTGGCAGCGGGATCCCGGGAGCCCCGGCGCACTGGTGAGAGCCGCTGTAAACCAGTCCTGCTTGATCCTAGCAGGTTTAGAGAGAGAGAGACGTATGTGACTCTGGAGCACTAAACCAGTTATAAGGGTCGTTTTGGGGAAATTGAGATTTATACATCATCTGAAAGCTGAATAAATAATATTTCCATTGATGTATGGTTTGTTATGATCGGACAATATTTGAAAATCTGGAATCTGAGGGTGCAAAAAATCTAAATATTGAGAAAATCATCTTAAAAGTCGTCCAAATTAAGTTCTTAGCAATGCATATTACTAATCAAAATTAAGTTTTGATATATTTACGGTAGGAAATGTACTAAATATCTTCATGGAACATGATCTTAATATCTAATGATTTTTGGCATAAAAGAAAAATGTATAATTTTGATCCATACAATGTATTGTTGTCTATTGCTACAAATATAGCTGTGCTGCTTATGACTGCTTTTGTGCTTCAGGGTCACAAATATAAAAACAAAATGATCAGATCTTTGTATTTATTGGAATATGGCTATTGTTTGCTATGGCTAAAATTCAGTTTATTTTTCTTTAAATATTTCTAGACTCTGTTTTAATGCTTAAATTCAATTTATTTAATCAAAAGCATGAAACTTATCATATTAAACAGCAATTTATTGAAAGTTTAACAAAAATTAAAAAATTTTAAGGCCATATTAAATGTTATTTTTTTCTCAAATTCAGTTTTATTTTTAGCAAATTCTGTTTCCCATAAATTTTCTGGATTTAATTTGAATGGTTTGATTAAATATTAATAATCAAAAGCATCTCTAATTAATAGATTTTATTAAAAAATATATATATAATTGTATCCACCAGAAGTGCTGTGTATTTACATTTATCTGGTAAATATTCCTAGTACTATTATTACATGAAGTAATATTTAAATCACGGTTTCTTCAAGTTAAATCAAACTTTTATTTTGACAGGTTGCTGTGAAGACCTTTAGGTTTTAGTTTTGCTCCGTAGAAACAGAAACATGCTCATGAAGTGACTCTCAGAGCAGTTCTAGAGATTATGTTTATGTGTTTATGACCTCATATCTTGATGTGGCATAGAGTGAAGTCACTGTGAGCGTCACACGCTTCAGTATGTGTGAAGTAAACCGAAATCATTCATTCACTCAACATGCAGGATTCATATTTAAATAGTATTTTGCGGTTTAATATTCACAGACACTAGTCCATATCGCGTTTTGATTTAAGTATACTGACCTACTTTTGATTTATTAATAAAACATGTGGCAAATCCTGTAATATTCCGTGTTATACAGTAAATTCCATTTTTATGACTGAAAATTATAGGGCCCTATATTAGTCATAATTAAGATATAAAATAAAATATAGTTTATTATTTATGTAAGAGCATGATAATAAATCAAGATAAAATTCAAATAACAACAAAATTAAATAAAAGTTAAAAATACTGATAGTATGTAATATTTAAAAATTTATATCATATAAAATTAAAGGAAATTATGAACAGAAACATAAACATTTATATTTATTTACTTAAGACTTATTCAACTAAAGTACTCTTAAGAAATTCAGACGTTCCCATTAGATTCACATTACTGCAAGTCATTTATTTTTCTAATAATACAAATATTAAAATAAAGAAAACTTCAACACAGTGTTAGATTTAACTTAAGTATTAAGACTTTTTAACTAAAGACATTCTCATTATTCACATTAAATGCTTTATTGTAATAGTCAAATCAATTTAAATTAAAATAATTGTAAAAAAAATATTTTAAAATTGAAATCATATTAAATTAAAGGAAATATAATATTAATACAATTCAAATGTTCTGCTACATTTATTTGACTTAAGTATTAAGACTTTTTAAGAAATTCAGACATTTGCATTATTCGCATTAGATTGACTTTACAGTAATAGTCCTTTATTTTTATAAAAATCTAAATAATTAAATAGTACAAGTAAAAAATACTATAACTCTGTTATATTTAAAAATTGAAATCATATCAAATTAAAGGAAATACAATATTAATAAAATATATATTTTCTGGTACATTTATTTAGCTTAAGTATTAAGACTTATTTAATTAAAGTAGGTTAAGAGATTCACGTCATTCTCATTAGATTCACGTAACTGTAATAGTATAATATTTATTTGAAATAAACCTGAATATTTGCTGGGTTATTACACTGATTGAAGTATCATGTGTTGTGTTGCTCAAGGCTTCCCCCTGCTGGCGTGGAGGCTCATATTCCTGTGCTGTTCCTGGATCTGAACGGTGAGATATGTTGATCTTCTGGGGCTAGCTGTTCAAAAAGTTGAATCTGGATCAGAATAATCTGGATTTGGAAATCCCATGTGTTTTGTTATCCTGGATCAAGTAACCCATCTTCCTTTTGAGCCGGTTTTTCAAAGCTGATCCAGATTCACACTTCTTCAGATTTCCAAATCTGGATTACGAGTGCTCTACGGAGCCCCTAAAGGGACATGCGGATTGATAATATTTTGCATTGCATTTACACAACTACTTCTGACTGGGTCCATCTCTGATGATTGTGCCAATTTAGTTATTAAAAAAATACTTTAAATTAAATATCATATTTTTGTGTGATATCGACAGCTGTTTGATGACTTGGGGATGTATTACATGTTAAAATCTTGGACAATTTTTTAGTTTTATTAAATTTTTGTTCCTGAAATCCACCCTTTTTCTGGGATCGAATAATCCAGTGTTTTTGGATCAAACGTATCCCAATCTTACTAAAACGTTTTGAACAACACAAACTGAGGATATAATCCAGATCAAAACCAAGAGTGGATTTGGTGATCCGAATTCAGAATCCTTTTTTTCTTTTCAACAACCCATTTTGAAGATTTGATCCAATCCGGTGGCCAGTGTCGGGGAAAGTTACTTTTAAAAGTAATGCGTTACAATATTGCGTTACTCTCTAAAAAAAGTAACTAATTACGCTACTTAGTTACTTTTTATGGAATGTGATGCGTTACATTGCTTTTGCGTTACTTTCGCGTTACTTTTTAAATATAAGCAGGGCTTGATTGTTTGTTTTTAATACAATAAGTTATATTTATAGCAAATTTAAAAGCAAATTAAAAAGTAAGATCATGTTCACACGGCGCAATGTCAGTCAATAAATGGAGAAAAAGTAACTTGTAAATTAAAAAGTAATGTGTTACTTTACTAGTTACTTGAAAAAAGTAATATTATAACATAACTCGCGTTACCCCCAACACTGCCGGTGGCCAAAATCTGATCAGATTACTTTTGAACAACTGGCCCCAGGCTTCAAGGGCTGAAGGTTTTTCAGGATTACATGACTCTGAGATTTAGGCTCGTTTGCTTGTGACGGTTATTTGATCTGTAATGTGTGTTTTGCAGCTGATAGCCTGACGGTGAACGATCAGCTGACCGGTCCTCACGCCGCCGGCGTCAACTCAATCCTTCCCAAAGAGCACGGCAGCCCGTTCTTCTACCTGCCCATCATCAGACCCAGCCATGACGAGGTGCGGGAGCTACACCTGTTCGTTTGTCTTCATACAGCCTCAGAGCTCTTAATCGGTCTGTTCTGAGAGGCGTATATGTTAGGATTTCTTACGTAAATGACCCAATGTGAATTAGTGCTGTCAAATAATTAATCACGATTAATCGCATACAAAATAATCGTTTTTGTTTGAATAATATATGTGTAATGTCTATATAAATACACACTCATACAGTATATATTTTGAAAATATTTACATATTTATATTAGAATTACATGTATTTAATATATAAACATAACATGTTTTTCTGAAATATATAGATGCATGTGTGTGTATTTATATATACATAATAAATATATATACAGAACACACACATATATTATGTAAACAAACTTTAATTTTGAAAGCGATTAATCGTGATTAATTGCTTTGTCAGCAATAATAATTACCAAAAAGAAAAGTAATTACAGGCATGATAATTAGGGATTGTGGGTTGTTTTCAATAAAAGTATCTTTTGAAAAATGATTTATGATGGTGCTAAAATAATTGCGTATTATATTATGAGTATAATTATATTGTGAGTATATTGTTTATAATATTATTTATATATATATAAATCATAATTGACCTAAAATTTGCTTTATACAAATAATTTAATTTTTCTCCTCTTCTTCTTTTTCTGTTTGTTTGTTTAATTATTTGTATTTGTTTATTTATTCATTCGTTTTTTGGACAAGAAATTATGGTAATGCTAATTTAGTTAAATTATTTAATGAGAACTATGCAATAAAAAAATATTTTTAGGATGTTGAATTGTCAAAAATAATATCTAAAAGTAACGGTCCTAAATAAGCTTAATGTATACATATATGCTTTATAAATCAAATTGAGCTTTCTTGTCTTTTTTCTTTTGATTAGATTTTTTAAATATGACCTGGATATTTTTGCTGTATTGATTTATGAGTGTTGTAAGTTGAGCAGCAGTGAGATATAATATTATATTACAGTTTTATCATCTCCTTACACACTAAATCTTTTCTTGATCAGTTTCTGAAAGCTGTCGCTCAAACATCAGAAGCACACACTGAATCTACAACTACACTAATTCTCAGCCTTAAACACAACACACACTTCTCTATGCAACACACACATCTATATTATGGCAAAGGTGTTTACTTTGAGATGTGTTTGTGATATAAATGCAGTGCTTCATTTTGCAAGCGATGTGAGGGAGTCTGCACTCTGTGTGCAATTCTTGGATTTGTGTGCAAAGTTTTGAAAATGTGTGTAAGCAGTGTGTAAGCAGTGTGCTATATGACTGATGTAGCGTTCACATGTCTTGATTTGTCTTGCTCTCAGGTGTCGGCTGTGTGTTCCTGGGATTCCTCCATCCACGACTCCATCCATCTGAACCGGATCACGGCGCCCAGCGAGCGGATCTACCTGATCGTGAAAGCCACGGTTCAGCTCAGTCACCCGGCGTCTGTGGAGCTGGTGCTGCGCAAGAGGATCGCTGTTAACATCTACAACAAACAGGTCTGGAAACACTGTCAACGAGAGTGAGCTTAAGCACTTTATTAAAACAATAATTATTGTGCACCGCTGCATCAACTCTGCATCTCTAATTTCCCTCCTTTCATTTGCCATTAGAATTCTCACATTTCTTCTTGTTAATTATTTATTCATTTTTATATACACTATAAGTCAAAGTTTTTAAACAGTAAGATTTTTAATGTTTTTAATGAGTTCTCTTCTGCTCACCAAGCCTGCAATTTATTTGATTCAAAGTACAGCAAAAGCAGTAATATTGTGAAATAGTTGTACTATTTAAAATAACTGTTTTCTATTTTAATATAGTTTAAAATAATTTATTCCATCCTTCAGAAATCATTCTAATATTATAATCTGCTGCTCAAAAACATTATTATGTTGAAAACTTTTTGAGTAGAATTTTTCAGGTTTCTTTGATGAATAGAAAGTTCAGAAAAACAGCATTTATCTGAAATAGAAATCTTTTGTAACATTATAAATGTCTTTATCATCACTTTGATAAATTAAAGCATCCTCGCTTAAATATAAATTTCTATAAACACCCCCCCAAAAAAATATATATTGACTCCCAGCTTTTGAATGGATTAGTGCAGTGGTTCTCAGACTTTTTACACCAAGTACCACCTCAGAAAATATTTGGCTTTCCATAACCATAATGACCAACATTAAAATGCAGTATAAATGGCTGCCCACTGTGTGTATGTGTGTGTGTGTGTGTGTGTGTGTGTGTGTGTGTTGGATGGGTTAAAATAGAGCACAAATTCCAGTATGTCACTTTCAGTAGCACTATACACAGTAAAAAATAAAATTATAAAACAAACGAGTCAGTTTTAATCCTTATAAGGATATTTATTATTGTCAGCCTCTTAAAATATAGTAAATACACAGTTTGAACACTGCACCTGTTTACTTCCGTAAATAAAAAGCGTAATTATTAAATTAAAATATATTGTACCTAAAAGTATGTTCTGAAATATTAATGTTAAAAATGTAAGTAAAGATTAAATGAAAATGTATCATACTTAACATTTAAGTACAGTACAGATTATTTAATTTAACTTTAAGTAACTATTCAGAACATTTTTCATTTAATCTTTAACACAGTACAGTTTTTATTTCACTTTTAAATAAAAAGTACTTGATAAAAACACAGACTGTATATGTGTCTATATATGTTTAAAAAACAGAGTGCTCAGCATGAAAAAGACTCCCATTTAAAACAATAAAAAAAACGCTTTGGTGGACACACGGCCTGATTTATTTAATTCTGTATCTGAGATTGAGCGATACAGATTATTTACACTTTGAGAACCGCTGGATTAGTGTATAATGGTACAAAAGCTTTTTATTCAGATAAATGCTGATCTTTGGATATTTCTGTTCATCAAATCATCCTGAAAAGAAATACTCAACTGATAAATATTGAATTAATCATAAATGTCTCTTTAACAGCAAATCATGATTTCTGCAGATCATGTGACACTGAAGACTGGAGTAATGATGCCAGAAATAAATTACATTTGACAATTTATTCAAATAGAAAACAGTTATTTTAAATAGTAAAACATAAGACTTGGTCAACATACCAAAGGTACAAACTTCACACTGTTTCCTCTTTCTGAATGCACTGATCACACACCTGCTGTCTTCATGAACAGGCGTCTGAGGAGCCAGAGGAGCGCGAGACTCTGGCCTTGATGGCGGCGCGAGGAGAGAGCGAGGAGACGCTCGATGGAGAGACATACATCGAGAAATACACCAGAGGAGTTCTGGAGGTGGACAATATGACAAATGTTTCTCTGTCTGCTGGAGTGTTTAGCAGAGTTCAACCGATATAGATTTTTTTATAATCAATACAGATTATTTGCATGTTTTTGTGCACGATAACCGATATTCAGAACCGATATTTATTTATTGTTTTACTTGTATCTGCTGTTTCTGTTAGTGTTTAGTAGAGCTCGAACAATATTGATTTTTTTTTTATAACGATACAATTATTTGCATGTTTATATACCTGATATGCAGAACTAATATTTATTTATTGTTTTACTGTTCTGCTGTTTCTGCTGGAGTGTTCAGTAGAGATTGACTGATATACATTTTTTTATAACCAGTACCGATACAGATTATTTGCATATATATGTTATGATAACTACCAATGTTTATTTATTGTTTCAAACGATATTGATTGTTTTTAATAACCGATACAGATTATTTACATGTTTATGTTACGATAACCGATATTCATAACCAATGTTTATTTATTGTTTAAATTGTAACAGCTCTTTCTGCTGGAGTGTTTTAGAGATCGAATGATAAAAATATATATAACTAAAACGAATTATTTACATGTTTATGTGACCGATAACTGATATGCAAAACCAATATTTAGTTATTGTTTCACTTCTATCTGCTTTGTCTGCTGGAGTGTTTAGTAGCGATAGACAAACATTGATATTTTTTTAATAACCAATGTCTATATAGATTACCTGCATGTTTATCATGAGTCTAATAACAGATATGCAGAATTATATATTTAGTATTAATTTTGTCTGCTGGAGTGTTTAGTAGAGATCGACTGATACTGTTTTTATTTTTTTATAACCGATACAGATTATTAGAAGGTTTATGTTCCCAATAACCAATATGCAGAACCAATATTATTTTTTTGTTTTACTTCTATCTGCTGGAGTGTTTAGTAGAGATTGGCTGAAATATATATATATTTTTTTCAAATCTCAAAACAATCACACGATAGCGGCA
>CM050424.1:16756590-16761590 GCA_027564155.1 Gymnocypris eckloni scoliostomus
CAGTAGAGTTGTCTGCGCTGGAAGAGCCCGATACGATACTTTCAGCTGACTAATCCCCCGTTTACATTTCTGATGCACTGCCTTTATGTCCCCTATATTTGTGAAATAAAATTATTTGACTTACACATATATCGTATGTGCTCATTCATTGTTTTTATGAATTCATTATTCATTATTATTTCCATGAATTCATTCATTGTATTACATTTACATTTACATTTATGCATTTAGCAGACGCTTTTATCCAAAGCGACTTACAATTGCATTCAGGTTATACATTTTCATTAGTATGTGTGCTCCCTGGGAATCGAACCCACAACCTTTTGCGCAGCTGACGCAATGTTCTACCACTGAGCCACACAGGAACACTATTATTTATAGATATAGATAATTATTTATTATTTAACTTAAATTTAAATAAATACGTTTACGTTTAATTTTTGAAGCAATTTCAATTTGTAATTTAATTCATTAATTGATTTTATATTTATATATTTGTAAGTTTCTATATATATTATATATATATATATATATTAGTTGTCAAACGATTCGCATCCAAAATAAAAGTTTATGTTTGCATATTATATGTGTGTGTGTGTATGTATATAAATACACACATGCAGCATATATTTTGAGAATATTTACATATGTTTACCTTTCTATGTTTATATTCATACAATTTATATTATAAATAAATATATTTAATATGAAAATATATACATGCATATGTACATGTATGTGTTTATATATATATATATATATATATATATATATATATAATAAATATACACAGAACACACACATATATTATTCAAACAAAAACTTTGATTTTGGATGTGTTTAATCATGATTAATCATTTTACAGCACTAATATATATATATATAATTCATTTATTATATTATTTATTTAACTTTGAATTCATTTAAATGTATTTTAATTTTTGAAATTATTTTAATTAAATGTGTAAGTTATTTATAATTAATGTAGTTTTAAAATATTTCTAATCATATATATATATATTGTATTGTATTACTTATTTAACTTTGATTTAAACTTATTTACATTTTTATTTATTTGTAATTAACAAAGTTATATTTTTTAAAGTTAACATTTTATAATATATATAGATATAAAATATTAACTTAAAAAAAATTTAAAAAACATTTTTAGATGACATATTGCTTCAATGCTTCCAGTGTATACAACCTCAAACTGAAATGATTCAACACTGGGCGCATCTAGTATAGATATACTGTTGTGGACAAAAAGACTGAATAAAGTAGCAGATGTGCTTCAGGATTTCTTCATTGGGGAAAGATAGAGTCCCTCCTGATCACTGCTCTGTTGTTTGTTCCCTGTCTGGCCATTGATCATTTGTCAGGATTCAGAGGAGGAGGATCCTGACATGGATTCAGCCTTCACCCGTTCCAACGATCCAGGCCTCGTGTCTCCGGAGCTCAACACTTCAATCCTTACATCCCCGAGGAGTTTGCCAACTTTGAGGTGTACAACGCCAGCCTAGAGACCCAAGAGGGGGCTATGTGTGTGCAGGTGTTAACAGAGACACGGGCTACAGAAAAAGAAGTGTCCCGTAGTCCCACAGTCAGCACATGCACAAGCGGCTACTTCTCCCATAGTGCCTCGAACGCCACGCTGTGACGTGCTCTTCAGCGGCAGCGATAGTTGTGACCAGCTCAACATTAGAGAACCTCCAGACCCTCAGGAAGCACCGCATGGAAGAGGTTTGCATCCTTCCAGGAGTGCCTCGGGATCCTTTCCAGCCCAGACCGTTCCCGCTCAGCCCTGTTCCCATCACTGCACCGATCGGGACTCTTCCCCTCGGCTTCCCCACAAGTGTATCCTGAGCATCACTCAAGAATTCACAGACTTCAAGGGTGTAGATGATGGAGGAGGAGAAGAAGACCTTGGTAACATCGGATGGGAGGCGAAATCGATTCCTCCAAACTTAAAGGGTGGCGATGATGGTGTAGGAGAAGAAGACCTCAGTAACATCGGATGGAAGGCAGAATCTGTTCCCCCAGACTTTGAGGGTGTAAGTCACGGCATACGAGAAGACCTCAGTAACATCAGATCAAAGGAAGAATCTGTTCCCCCAGACTTTAAGGGTGTAGGTCATGGCATAAGAGAAGACCTTGGTAACATCGGATCAAAGGAAGAATCCAGTTCCCCCAGACTTTAAGGGTGTAGATGATGGTGTAGGAGAAGAAGACCTCAGTAATATCGAATGGAAGGCAGAATCTGTTCCCCCAGACTTTAAGGGTGTAGATGATGGTGTAGGAGAAGAAGACCTCAGTAACATCGGATGGAAGGCAGAATCCATTCCCCCAGACTTTAAGGGTGTAAGTCACGGCATACGAGAAGACCTTGGTAACATCAGATCAAAGGAAGAATCCATTCCCCCAGACTTTAAGGGTGTAAGTCACGGCATACGAGAAGACCTTGGTAACATCAGATCAAAGGAAGAATCTGTTCCCCCAGACTTTAAGGGTGTAGGTCACGGCATACGAGAAGACCTCAGTAACATCAGATCAAAGGAAGAATCCGTTCCCCCAGACTTTAAGGGTGTAGGTCATGGCATAAGAGACAACCTTGGTAGCATCGGATGGAAGGCGGACTCGATTCCCCAAGCCAAAACCCAAGGCATGGATCCCCCATCCCAGTGCCATCTCCACAATGGGAAAGAGTCTCCCAGTATCCCACTACCTCACGCCAAGCCACAGCTGGAAGCAACTCTTGAGTCCTTTGAGGATGCAGATTCTTTGGCGGACTCTAGTGAGGACGAGAACGCACCAGTTGCTCAGTTACCAGACTGGATGGCCCCCGGTGAGCAGGTTTGGGTGGGTAAACGGAGTGGGACGGTGCATTACGTTGGAGGGGTAGAGTTTGCCAAAGGCATCTGGGTTGGAGTAGAGCTGGACCTTGCTGTAGGTAAGTGAACTCTTCCCTTTCTTGCTCTTTGATGCTGAATCCCAACTTAACTCTGTGTAACCTTAGACCTGTCTTGTCCTTCCAAAGGCAAGCACAATGGTACGGTCCAAGGACGGGTATACTTCCGATGTGCCACAGGTCATGGGGTCTTCGTGAAGCCATCCTGTTTGACTCGAGGCCCTCCGTCCATAGACACCGAACCTCAACCTGTGCTCCAGTAGGAGCAACACAGTGACCCAATAGTTGGTAGATGATCTCTTCAACACCAGCACCAGCCACCGCCTGGACAAACCAAGTGCTAACAGAATCCATCCTTCTGATTCGTTAGAGATTTGTTGGTTCCCCTGATTCTATGGTTATAAACCCTACCTGTGTGTCTTGTGTTGAAATTATAGGCCTATTTCAGTATCATCTTTGAATGTCGAGAGTTGCACAGTTGCACAACCTTGTTTTATATATCATGTATAGCTGTAATACTAACATCCTTCTTGGTTACCACTACTTATATGACTACATCTATTAATCGAACATTGTCTAACTCTACTTTGAGTGAGTTTGAGATTTGGATGCATGTTCTAGGTAAGAATATACTACTGTTTATGACCTTTGCGTGATTATATCAGGTATTACCAAAGACATAGCCTTTTCAAATCTGCTGTGCAAACTTCTTACTTTGGTAATGTGTTTTATGCTTGTGTATTTTAATTTGTGTTCGGCTGATTAAGTGCCATATCTCTGGTTGGAAGACCACATGTCCATCAGAACTTCAAAATTGTGGTCAATTTGTTTTTATGGTATTTTGATTGGACGGCAATCCAGTTGCGTTACTGGTTTGTTGCGTACTGTAACTGTTGAAGGACTGCCAATATTTCTATTAACAGATCTGTCTGAATGCTTGCACTGGAGTAACTTATCCTGGATGCACATTAAGTTACATAATGCACAGACTTTTTTAGGCGTTCTCAGATACTGATTTGACGCTTCTCAGAAGGTTGACCGAATCGAGGTTACCTAATGCGGAGAGCACCTTGTTTTCTTTATCAGACTCTTCCCGGTAGGGAGCGTTATTGCAAAATGCAGATAACCCGGTCTGCTTCATACCGGCTATAGACCAGAAATGCCCTAAAGTGCTGACACAAGCCCTGTTCATGAACGGGATCTTTTTAGATAGTCGACTTCTAGGTTCACCCGCCTAATAATGCAGCTTCCGAGCATTTGAATCCATGTGACTGTTGAGTAGTTTGTGATACTAAAGCCAATATTAATGTTTTTATAGCTATAAATGGGAGATGGGCAATATTGGGGAAATTGGGACATAGCCTGAATAATGCTAGTATGTTTAGTGCTGTTATTATTGCTCTGTTTTACTTTAAGAACTGTGGATCTCATAAGAAGTGGATACTATTGCTGTCAATGGAGACGGTATAATGAAAACCCAAGACCTTACTTAAAAGAAAACAAAGCTGCTCTCCTTGACAAGGAGCTGTACATAAAATGTATGAACATAGTATTTACAAAATTATAAAATGTACAGAAATTGTATTTATATTGTATCTCTGCAGATGTTGCTACACAGATGTTGTAGAATACAGGACGTTTACAGACACTTGTGTGTGATCTTCCTTTGCATGGCATTATTGGCTGTTTTTCAGTTGATTTGAAAGGTTTGCTCCTAACATTTTGGAACTATTATTTTGAACTTTGTCAAATTATTAATAGCAATTAATCACATCCAAAATAAACATTTTTTTTATTTTTTACATAATATACAAGTAGTGGCCAAAATTACTCTAGTATTTTCACCAGCTAAAGATGTTTTTAAGTCTGTTATTTCTATCTTTTGCTGTAGTGTCAGTAGGAAATATCATTTTATTTTTAGCTGGTGAAAATACTAGTGATCTAATAATTTTGGCCACCTCTGTATGTGTGTGTACTGTGTATATTTATTATGTATACCGTATAGAAATGCGCACACATGCATGTATATATTTAAGATTTTAATGTATTTAATACATTTATATATAATTATATGCATGTAAATACATGTACA
>CM050424.1:16766590-16836590 GCA_027564155.1 Gymnocypris eckloni scoliostomus
CAAAACCACTCACGGCTTGCATGCTGCTGTGTATCTTGTGCCTCTTATTTATTTGACTAATAATTAATTTGCCTTTCATTTATCTTTACTTCTTAAAGTGATTTTTGTGTAAAATAGACGTCATGTAATTCATTCTGTATTGTCTTACATACAGCAGGTGACTCATTCAATTAATTTTAGGAGTTTGCATATTTTACATATTTCTAAAATAGTCTCAAAACTCTAATAATACATGCAAATATTTACGTTCATTCGTTTGTCTAAAATAAATGTTCCTTATAAATAAGGAATAAAAGCCATTCCTCTTAATGAGGCAGTGACACGAGAAGTTCTGTCAAAGTTTTGTGGTAAATAATTAATAATAAAAATTAATTGTGAATTGATTTAACTGTTTTCTGGTATATTTATCATATAAAAAGTTTTTATTTTTATTTTAAATTTTATAAGTTTTGTTAAATAAAATGTTGTTTTTGTCATTTTTATTATTATTTTTAATATATCTATGTATTAAATCTAAATTTTATACATTTTTAATTCAGTTTTAGGTATTTTAGTACGTCAAGTTGATGCATAATGAGACATATGTTTGTTTTTTATATTTTATTTCAGTTAAACTATTATAGTTTTTATAAATATTTTAAACGAGTTTTTATTTTATATTTTCTGTTTTAATTTCTAGTTTTGTTGATGTTTTAGTAAATTAGTTTTTGTCATTTTTATTATTATTTTTTAATTTATATATATATTTTTTTTTTTGCTTTAATTATTTGAGCACAAAAAGTTTGACTAATTGAAAATGCAGAATGGTGCCTTGACAACCAGCTAAAATAAAATAACATAATAATATAACGTTTTTAAGTTTTATTTTATTTCAGCTGAATTTAGGATTTATTATTAGGATTTTTTTGTGTGTTTTTGTCATTTTTATTAGTTTTGTCAATACAGTTATGAACTAAAATAAAAATACAAAAACATTTGTTTAAGTTTAAGGGGTTTCATTTCTAGTACTGAAACAGTTTTTAGGTTCTAGTTGTAGTTAAATATATAATAGAGTTAATGTAGCACAGAATGTAACAGATGTTATAGATTTCAGAAAGCATGAGACCCAGAGGTTTCACAGCTTGAAGTGTGTTAATGTGCTCATGTAAAGAGTATTTTGACCGATCCACGGTCACTCCTGTCCTCTGGACGATTCAAGACGACAGGTGTTCAGAGACACCAGAGATCAGCTCTCTGTTTCTGTGATTTACAATAGCTTAAATTAGCCTGAACTCTGCAGCAACCCCCAAATGTTCAGGACATGAAGGACGAAGATATGTTTGTCATAAGAAAGTTGCCGCTGTAGCTTAGTAACGGGGGTATTTTTAACAATGACACGCGCAGGGGTCAGGGATAGGATATATTTTACTCTACTTTCACAATGCTGTGTTAAATCTCATCTAATGTTCTGATGAGTAGGATGAGCAAAATCAGTGTATTAATAGAAAAATGCTTATTTACTTATGGAAGCTATAAAATAATGTTTTAACAACAGAAAAGATCATTGTGATTATTTCACAATTCTGACTTTTTTGTCTTAATTCTGAGTTTATCGGAATTCTGAGACTTCTTAGAATTGCGAACCTAAGAATTTTAGAATTTTGAGAAAAACGTCAGAATTCTGGGATGTCATTTTATAATTCACAAAAATAAAATCTGAATTATTAAATTTTATTTTAGAATGTTAAGAAAAAGTCTGAATTCTCGGATGTAATTTTGTAATTCAGAGAAAAAATATATGATATGTAAATTTAGAATTTAGAAAAGGTCAGAATTATGAAGTTTAAGCTCTGAATTTTGAGGAAAAGGTCAGAATTATGAAGTTTAAGCTCTGAATTTTGAGGGAAAAAGTCAGAATTATGAAGTTTAAGCTCTGAATTTTGAGGAAAAAGTCAGAATTATGAAGTTTAAGCTCTGAATTTTGAGGAAAAAGGTCAGAATTATGATGTTTAAGCTCTGAATTTTGAGGAAAAAGTCATAATTATGAAGTTTAAGCTCTGAATTTTGAGGAAAATTCAGAATTATGAAGTTTAAGTTCTGAAGTTTGAGGAAAACGTCAGAATTATGAAGTTTAAGTTCTGAAGTTTGAGGAAAAAGTCAGAATTATGAAGTTTAAGCTCTGAATTTTGAGGAAAAAGTCAGAATTATGAAGTTTAAGCTCTGAATTTTGAGGTAAAAGGTCATAATTATGAAGTTTAAGCTCTGAATTTTGAGGGAAAAAGTCATAATTATGAAGTTTAAGCTCTGAATTTTGAGGAAAAAGTCAGAATTATGAAGTTTAAGCTCTGAATTTTGAGGAAAAGGTCAGAATTATGAAGTTTAAGCTCTGAATTTTAAGGTAAAAGGTCAGAATTATGAAGTTTAAGCTCTGAATTTTGAGGAAAAAGTCAGAATTATGAAGTTTAAGCTCTGCATTTTAAGGTAAAAGGTCCGAATTATGAAGTTTAAGCTCTGAATTTTGAGGTAAAAGGGCAGAATTATGAAGTTTAAGTTCTGAATTTTGAGGAAAAGGTCAGAATTATGAAGTTTAAGCTCTGAATTTTGAGGAAAAGGTCAGAATTATGAAGTTTAAGCTCTGAATTTTGAGGAAAAGGTCAGAATTATGAAGTTTAAGCTCTGAATTTTGAGGAAAAGGTCAGAATTATGAAGTTTAAGTTCTGAATTTTGAGGAAAAGGTCAGAATTATGAAGTTTAAGCTCTGAATTTTGAGGAAAAGGTCAGAATTATGAAGTTTAAGTTCTGAATTTTGAGGAAAAGGTCAGAATTATGAAGTTTAAGTTCTGAATTTTGAGAAAAAGGGCAGAATTATGAAGTTTAAGCTCTGAATTTTGAGGTAAAAGGTCAGAATTATGAAGTTTAAGCTCTGAATTTTGAGGTAAAAGGTCAGAATTATGAAGTTTAAGCTCTGAATTTTGAGGAAAAGGTCAGAATTATGAAGTTTAAGCTCTGAATTTTGAGGAAAAGGTCAGAATTATGAAGTTTAAGCTCTGAATTTTGAGGTAAAAGGTCAGAATTATGAAGTTTAAGCTCTGAATTTTGAGAAAAAGGGCAGAATTATGAAGTTTAAGCTCTGAATTTTGAGGAAAAGGTCAGAATTATGAAGTTTAAGCTCTGAATTTTGAGAAAAAGGGCAGAATTATGAAGTTTAAGCTCTGAATTTTGAGGAAAAGGTCAGAATTATGAAGTTTAAGCTCTGAATTTTGAGGAAAAGGTCAGAATTATGAAGTTTAAGTTCTGAAGTTTGAGGAAAAGGTCAGAATTATGAAGTTTAAGCTCTGAATTTTGAGGTAAAAGGTCAGAATTATGAAGTTTAAGCTCTGAATTTTGAGGAAAAGGTCAGAATTATGAAGTTTAAGTTCTGAATTTTGAGGAAAAGGTCAGAATTATGAAGTTTAAGTTCTGAAGTTTGAGGAAAAGGTCCGAATTATGAAGTTTAAGCTCTGAATTTTGAGGAAAAGGTCAGAATTATGAAGTTTAAGCTCTGAATTTTGAGAAAAGTCAGAATTATGAAGTTTAAGCTCTGAATTTTGAGGTAAAGGTCAGAATTATGAAGTTTAAGCTCTGAATTTTGAGAAAAGGGCAGAATTATGAAGTTTAAGTTCTGAAGTTTGAGGAAAAGGTCCAATTATGAAGTTTAAGCTCTGAATTTTGAGGAAAAGGTCAGAATTATGAAGTTTAAGTTCTGAATTTTGAGGAAAAGGTCAGAATTATGAAGTTTAAGCTCTGAATTTTGAGGAAAAGGTCAGAATTATGAAGTTTAAGTTCTGAATTTTGAGGAAAAGGTCAGAATTATGAAGTTTAAGTTCTGAATTTTGAGGGAAAAAGTCAGAATTATGAAGTTTAAGCTCTGAATTTTGAGGTAAAAGGTCAGAATTATGAAGTTTAAGCTCTGAATTTTGAGGAAAAGGTCAGAATTATGAAGTTTAAGCTCTGAATTTTGAGGAAAAGGTCAGAATTATGAAGTTTAAGCTCTGAATTTTGAGGTAAAAGGTCAGAATTATGAAGTTTAAGCTCTGAATTTTGAGGAAAAGGTCAGAATTATGAAGTTTAAGTTCTGAATTTTGAGGAAAAGGTCAGAATTATGAAGTTTAAGCTCTGAATTTTGAGGAAAAGGTCAGAATTATGAAGTTTAAGCTCTGAATTTTGAGGTAAAAGGTCAGAATTATGAAGTTTAAGCTCTGAATTTTGAGGAAAAGGTCAGAATTATGAAGTTTAAGCTCTGAATTTTGAGGAAAAGGTCAGAATTATGAAGTTTAAGCTCTGAATTTTGAGGTAAAAGGTCAGAATTATGAAGTTTAAGCTCTGAATTTTGAGAAAAAGGGCAGAATTATGAAGTTTAAGCTCTGAATTTTGAGGAAAAGGTCAGAATTATGAAGTTTAAGCTCTGAATTTTGAGAAAAAGGGCAGAATTATGAAGTTTAAGCTCTGAATTTTGAGGAAAAGGTCAGAATTATGAAGTTTAAGCTCTGAATTTTGAGGAAAAGGTCAGAATTATGAAGTTTAAGTTCTGAAGTTTGAGGAAAAGGTCAGAATTATGAAGTTTAAGCTCTGAATTTTGAGGAAAAGGTCAGAATTATGAAGTTTAAGCTCTGAATTTTGAGGAAAAGGTCAGAATTATGAAGTTTAAGTTCTGAATTTTGAGGAAAAGGTCAGAATTATGAAGTTTAAGTTCTGAAGTTTGAGGAAAAGGTCAATTATGAAGTTTAAGCTCTGAATTTTGAGGAAAAGGTCAGAATTATGAAGTTTAAGCTCTGAATTTTGAGAAAAGGGCAGAATTATGAAGTTTAAGCTCTGAATTTTGAGGTAAAAGGTCAGAATTATGAAGTTTAAGCTCTGAATTTTGAGAAAAAGGGCAGAATTATGAAGTTTAAGTTCTGAAGTTTGAGGAAAAGGTCCGAATTATGAAGTTTAAGCTCTGAATTTTAAGGTAAAAGGTCAGAAGATGGAAAAATCTAAATCGTGAGATAAGGTCACGATCTCTTATATGTGTATGATTGCGCTTCATACTTCATGCAGGTCCTCTAGTAAAGCAGTATCGGTGGAGTGTCAGTGGACTGTCTTGTATCGTGGAGCACAGTAATCGGTTCTGTGTTCAGGTCGGTGGAGTGTCAGTGGACTGTCTTGTCTCGTGGAGCACAGTAATAGGTTCTGTGTGTTCAGGTCGGTGGAGTGTCAGTGGACTGTCTTGTATCGTGGAGCACAGTAATCGGTTCTGTGTGTTCAGGTCGGTGGAGTGTCAGTGGACTGTCTTGTATCGTGGAGCACAGTAATCGGTTCTGTGTTCAGGTCGGTGGAGTGTCAGTGGACTGTCTTGTATCGTGGAGCACAGTAATCGGTTCTGTGTGTTCAGGTCGGTGGAGTTTCAGTGGACTGTCTTGTATCGTGGAGCACAGTAATAGGTTCTGTGTGTTCAGGTCGGTGGAGTTTCAGTGGACTGTCTTGTATCGTGGAGCACAGTAATAGGTTCTGTGTGTTCAGAACTGAGTGTGTAGCTCAGCTTCATTAACAGCTGCGCAGCAGAAATAGCAGCCGTCCTGTCACTCTCCAGACTCAGCTCATCTGTGGACACATTTAACTCTGCACCTGTTGTTTTTGCACATTTGAGAGAAATACAAAGCAAATCTGCCCGGCAACACAGACGGGTCTTAACAGAGATTATTTCTGTAGTTTGAGCGGCTCAGAAAGGAAACGTCTTTAAACTCCCCAAGACTTCAGGCATCTTTACACGTCAAATGAAAGGTTATTAAACTATTTTTAGCAGCAATGCTGAAGTCAGAGGTCTGTGTGAGACTCGCAAACTCGTAGAAGGCCACACAGAATGATTAAACGATGTTTCTGATCGGCTAAAAACAGTGCAGGGATTTTCGACTGTCCTGAAATTAAACGTTAATGACAGCTGTGCACAAAAACGTTCAATATTTATTTTCATATTTATTTGTGAATTTTTTTAGTGTAGTTTTTGCAATGTCACATTATTGGCAGGACTGAGCACATTTACCCACATTTATTTTATTTTGTTAGTTTTTTTTTTTTTTTTTTTTTGTGACATTATTTCAGCACATTTACCAACCAAGTTCCTCAAAATAATATTTTTTTCCTTTTAAATTGTATTTAATTTTTTTCATTGTAACATTATTTGTGTGATTTAGCACGTATACACCCTCCCAGTTCCTCCAAAATTACTATTTATTTTATTTGTGTTTTATTAATTTATTTATTTAAACGAGATGTTCTGTGCTGCCTTTAATTTTGAAGGATAAAAACATACAGTACGATGTACAGCATGAGAATCATTTTTAATTTAAATAATGTCTAGATGTAATTCAGTCACTACTATAAAACAAAATGTGTGTGTGTGTGTGTGTGTGTGTGTGTGTGTGTGTGTGTGTGTGCGTGTGCGTGTGCGTGTGCGTGTGCGTGTGCGTGTGTGTGTGCGTGTGCGTGTGTGTGTGAGAGAGAGAGTGTGTGTGTGAACGCACGCGCGTGTGTAACTGGATTTCTCTTCTTTGGTTTCAGTATTGTTTGGTGTGTCAGTAACATTGATCACAGAATGTCTGTCAAAGCTCTGCTCTGTTCTTTATCTGTAAGGTTTTTTCTGCTGTGATATTGATCGATCTGCTTTCATATTCAAAGACATTTGATTTATTTGAATGCGGGGTTAGACAATAATATGAGGTGGACTCATAATTGAATGCTTGAGTTTGCAAATGAAATAGGTTTGCCATGATATCAATAATGCAAAAGCATTCATCTGCATCATCGTTAAGATTCAGCTCAAAGACTAAAGACGGGCTCTCGTTAGTGACAGCACTATTAATGACTGATGAGGTTGATTTAGTGAGCTGTGATTCACACATTAAGCTTCGTTAGTGAATTATAAGCAGAATGAATGTCTGACCGAATCATTCAGAAATCTAAAACTATGGCCACTTTGTTCATAATAACATAATAACTATCTTAAATAGTTTAATTTAATTTGTCTAACGATGTCTAACAGTGGACTGTCTCTTCTCTTCTGTGCTGGACATTTTGGAATAATGTCAGAGTATTTTCTCATAGGCTGATTTATCTTAAATCCACATTTAAATAATATTGTAACACGTTTTGCTAAACTTTACTTATGCAAACAATATGCAATGTTTCAAATATTCCGTTCTCAAGTAATATTTCCCTTGATTTTTCTGTTTCCTTCAAATTTCATATCTTAGCTGAAGTATGCATGTAATTATCACCGTTATATCTTTAACAAACCAGTATATTTACTTTTAATTCATTAAAAATCATAAGGTATAAATGATGGAAATGGCGCCACAAATGAGGGACTACTATAATTTGTATACATATTTACATAAATCATTTCCCAGAATACAAATTTGGTTTATTCTGTGTTTAGATCATTGTAATTAGAAAAAATAAATCAATAATATAATTACATAAATAAATAAAATGAATGGTATTTTATCTTAAATATATCTATTTTTTAAATCAATGAAAAAAGGCAATATTAAGACAATTCATTATTCATATATTCAGTTCATTTAAATTCAATTCATGTTTTGTTTCAATTAAAAACTAAAAGGTTTATAAAATAAAATCTATATAAATATAATTTCAAAACAGGTAAAACATTTACAAGACCTTCATGCATTAAATTCATTTGAGTTCAATTAAATTCAGGTTTTAATTAAATTAAAACAAATTTTTAAGAGTTGTTGTGTTAAGTGTTTTTAATATATTGGTCTTGTTATAATGTGTTGTGAAGCCAAATATTAATTTCACTTGTGGACAACAATAAGAGTAAAAAACATAACATATAAAAAGTTTAAAAGACACATATTCAGTCAAATTAATTAAAATTCAAGTTTCAGTTCAATTTGAAAAACTAAATATTCAGAAAATGACCAATATAAAATAGAAATCTGTGGATACAACATCTTAAATGAATTAATCAATAATTAATCAAAAATAAAACAATATAATGTGTACATTTCAAAATTATAAAAATATCCACATTTATCAAAATTATAAATGTTTATTTTATGCCAAAAATCATTAGGATATTAAGTGAAGATCATGTTCCATGAATATATTTTGTAAATTTCCTACCATAAATATCAAAACATAATTTTTGAGTAATATGCATTGCTAAGAACTCATTATCTCAATATATAGATTTTTTTTGCACCCTCAGATTCAATTTTTAAATAGTTGTATCTCAGCCAAATATTGTCCTATCATAATGTATAAATCTCAATTTCATCAAATTGGTTTTGTGGTCCAGGGTCACATATAATAAAAACAAAATATTATTTTAATTAAATTGAATGTGACAATTCATGTAAAATAAACAAATGATGATTTACACATTAATTCCGCTTGTATTGAATGAATGAAGCCCATTGTTATTATTATTTCGAGTCTGCAGTGACTGTTCAAAACAACAATGCATTTATACGTGTAAAGGCCCGTACACACCGGGACGAATTTCGCGCGCGATATCCGCCGACGTTTAACGCCTCGTGACTAAACAAAGGCCGCCAATGTGAGTGTGCACACAGACGCGAAAAACGCCACGCGTAAAAGCGTCATTTTTTTTTTAAACGCCTCGGGTTCGTTTTTTTGGTTTGACGCGCCGCGTCAAAAACTATCCGACCAATGAGATTGGCGCTTTTGCTCACGTGTCTGGAGCAGCTGAAGTTACAGTAAAACACAACTTGGGGGCGCTCAAACACAAAACAGTCTTGCCGAGCACACATACGTAACGACGAAGAAGATATACGCCAAGTAGCGTCTACACCGCTGGCGTCGGCATCTTTCCTCATTCAACAGAACAATAATTTCTTCATCGCTGGAGCTTGAAATATCCATGTTTTCTTTGTATGATTTTGACAAGCGCGTAAATACTTGCTCTCTTCTTTTGAGTGACAAGCGAGTGTCAGAAGCGTAAAGCGCCACCTTGTGTACCGGGGTATTTCTGTTTTACATTAAGCGCCATCTAATGTCAGGGAATGAATTTGCATGTTCACTCGGCTCATCGTCAGCGAAAATCGCTTGGGTGTGAACACAAAAAACGCGTATAACGCGCGCCGATATTCGTCCCGGTGTGTACGGGCCTTAAGCCTGCTGATGTGAAATGATCCTCGACTCTTCCCAGCATGCTGTATTGTGTCAATCCTGTGGATGTGAGTGACCTGCAGTGCACTGTTTCTCTGTTTGACCTCCTGATCTCTGTCCCTCAGGATTCCCGCTCACTATGTGTATCCGCAGGCGTTTATGCAGCCGGGCGTGATGATTCCTCACGTACCGCCGGCGTCTGCCGCCTCGGCCGCGGCGTCTCCGTACCTGGACTACACCGCGGCAGCGTACGCGCAGTACAGCGATCAGTATCCGTACGCCGCCTCTCCGGCCGCCGCGGGTTACATCACCTCCGCCGCCGCTGCCGCGGCCGGATACGGTTACGTGCAGCAGCCTCTGGCGTCGCCCGGATCCGCGGCGGCTGCGTTCGCTCAATATCAGCCGCAGCAGCTGCAGACGGACCGCATGCAATGAGAGACCCACCGTTTACATGTATGACTGTATCAGCCAAAGAAACCCATGTATGTTTTTTATTGTTCG
This sequence comes from Gymnocypris eckloni scoliostomus, assembly GCA_027564155.1. Lineage (NCBI taxonomy): Eukaryota > Metazoa > Chordata > Actinopteri > Cypriniformes > Cyprinidae > Gymnocypris > Gymnocypris eckloni. The sequence continues at coordinate 16,776,245 of CM050424.1, forward strand.
GTTATTGCTGTTTTATTTGTAGGCCTAGTATTTAATATTTATTATGGAGAAGAAAGCTGTAGCTTGTCAAACATGGTCATGTGACCGAGACTACGTTTCTTACATGCAACTAATAATTTTCATTATTCACTCACCCTAAAAACTAGTGCTGTCGCGATTAATCGCATCCAAAATAAAAGTTTTGTTTAAATGATATATGTGTGTACTGTGTATATTTATTATGTAGGCCTATATATAAATACACACACATGCATGTATATATTTAAGAAAAATTTACATTTATATATTAAAAATACTTGTTATATAAATATATACACTAAATATTTTCAAAATATATGCTGTATGTGTGTCTCTTTATATATACACAGTACACACACATATATTATATAAACAAAAACGTTTATTTTGGATGCGATTAATCGTTTGACAGCATTAATAAAAACCCTGTGTTGCTATCTTTCAGTGCAACGCCTAAAGAAACATTGTGGTTTTATTATTAAAGCACCATAAAAGTATCACATTCGCATTTGCGTTCAGATTCGGATATTATGCATTAATCGCACGCAGATGCATAAATATCAAATCTTCAAAATGTATGTTTTTGTGTTCCACAGAGATTAGTTATTCATAGTAATTAATGCAAACATTTACATTTTACTCACTTTCAGTTCATCCGAGATACAGATGAGTTTGTTTCTTCATCAGGTTTGTAGAAATGTGTCTCAGCAATGGATGCTCTGCAGTGAATGGGTGCCGTCAGAATGAGAGTCTGATAAAAACATCACAATAATCCACAGTCCATCAGTTAACATCTGGAGAAGACAAAACCTGAAACTAATCCAGCATTAAGACGTTTTTAGCTCAAATACCATAGAGTCCATAATCCACTGATGGACTGGAGTGCTGTGATGTTTTTATCAGACTCTCATTCTGACGGCACCCATTCACTGCAGAGCATCCATTGTTGAGACACTGATGCAGTGACAAACCTGATGAAGAAACAAACTCATAATCTTGAGGGCGAACAAACTTTCAGCACATTTTCATTTGTGCGTGAACTATTCGTTTAAACAGATCCCAGGCTACAGATGATTTGTCCTGATGATTTTCATAATCACGGTTATGGCCTGTGATCACCTCAGGAGCATGAATATATTACTGTTGGACAGATTAATATTTATTTGTCTTTGGAAATCAAACAAAGTGCCTTACAGCGTCACAGACGGTCGAGAAATGAAAGTGTTCAGCTTCTTCACCAGTGCAACTCTGTGCCTTCATACTGCAACTGATAGTCAATTTAGTTATACTTGGGTTATTGAAAAGATACATTTTATATTTATAACTTGATTTTCAAAATAAAAGCTTTGAGCACTACTGAGAGCTTGTGTCAATATTAGTGTACTTCACTGCTAGATTAATGTGCCTTCATTATGATAAACAGAAGTCAATGTCACTGAATTAGATTTGTTTATATCCTTTGTGTTATTTAATATATAAGTGACGCGTATGAAAGGATAATTGTGGTGAAATTATTGCATTGATATGTGCAGCTACAGAGTATATGTCCAAGTATTTGTTTATTAAAAGGCCTCATAAATCAACACTAATTGACTGCAATTAATACTACTGTTCATATAACAAGCTTTGTTGTACGGTCGATCAGTTTGTCATCCTGAAGATCATTTTATACACTTTGCTCTGTTGATGAAAATACATTTGCAGATTATTAGAGAATCACATGGACTTAGTAATATTTGATCAAATCTGTATCAGATCATTCTGATGATTTATTAAAAAAGTATCTTGTCTCACTTTTTTCCTGTGTATTTATTATACCATTTTAAAGTGTATGGTTTTTATTGATTTTATATTTGTGTCCCTGGAGCACAGACGCAATCATAAGCAGCACAGCTTTATTTGTAGCAATAGACAACAATACATTGTATGGATCAAAATTATACATTTTTCTTTTATGCCAAAAATCATTAGATATTAAGATCATGTTCCATGAAGATATTTAGTACATTTCCTACCATAAATATATAAAAACATAATTGATGATTAGTAATATACATTGCTAAGAACTTAATTTGAACAACTTTGGTGTTTTAGAGTGTGTGTGGTGTGGTGTGTTAGAGTGTGTGTGTGTGTGTGTGTGTGTAGAGTGTGTGTGTGTGTGTGTGTGTGTGGTGTGTTAGAGTGTGTGTGTGTGTGTGTGTGTGTGTGTGTGGTGTGTTAGAGTGTGTGTGTGTGTGTGTGGTGTGGTGTGTTAGAGTGTGTGTGTGTGTGTGTGTGTGTGTGATGTCTTGTGTGTGTGTGTGTGGTGTGTGTGTGTGTGTGTGTGTGTGTGTGTGTTGTGTGTGTGTATGTGAGACTGTGTGTGTGAGAGAGAGAGTGTGTGTGTGTGTGTGTGTGTGTGTGTGTGTGTGTGTGTGTGTGTGTGTGTGTGTGTGTGTGTGTGTGTGTGTGTGTGTGTGTGTGCGTATGTGTGTGTATTGGTCATCATGTCCAGCAGATGTCAGTGTTGTTACGTGAGCACACTCCTGCATATTCTTGTTTTATTGTGTTATTATTTAGTTATTTAATATATATATATATATATATATATCCAACAAAAACACTGGTGCAGAAAATATAACTTTCAAACATATATAAAATGTGCATAACATAAATGTTTTGGAGAATACTACAAATATTACATCTTGAATATAAATCAAACCTAAATGAGTAATTCATATTTGACTATGAATATACGATGAGGATTAATAAAGGGGAGACCGGGATGAAAGTAACACATTTTGATGAGCGTCAGTATCTGGTTGTTTGTGCTAGACCTCTCAAACTTTGATATACAGTAGCCTCCCCTTGCCTTACATGAAGTGCTGCTTCCCAATGTACCTACTTCTACTGCGCCCTTAAAGTGTGTACTCTCTGGTGAAGAAAAAGTACAGACTTTTGAGTGTAGTAACCTTTTTGTAAACCTCTCTACCTAACATCCGCCACGTTTGTAGTTTTTCTAACGCGTTTTATTCGTGTTTGTAGTTCTAAATCGAATCCTTCGCCAAAGTGCAATGGATTGTGGGGGATTTTAGCCAGTGTGCACGGATCCACACTTCACAAATCGACCTGAAATAATACACCATCCGGGGACTTTTGCATACTCTTTTCAACATACTATGCTTTGGGACACACTAATCTCACGTACTATTTAGGATGATAGTGAACATGGGGACAGCTCTTTTCTGACTTGTCAAACTAACAGTGTTACAACTAACCCCGAGTTACTTTCATCCCTAAGCATACACACAAAATTATAATATATATATAAAGTAAATGCATGGAGATGAAAATCAAGGAACAATTACCAACATTGATTATTTGGATACATCACAATGAATTTGTATTTTAAAAATAGGAATACAACGAATTCATGACAATGTTTTATATTCAAGCTACCCATAAAAGTGACAGTGGAAAGTTATTTAAACGCATCTGTAATGCAATAAAGTATTTTTTTAATTTAAATTCAGGCTATTTTTAAACACTTGCTGCATGGATGTAAATAAAATCTATGCTCATATTAGGCTTGCCGCGAGACGGTGTTTACGGTGATACCGGTGTTAAGCGAGAGTGAGTATGATAATTGTTCCCGGTGTTATGGAGAAACAAGCTTATTTTGAGGCGTATATGAAGTGTTATGATGGTCTGAGTGAGTTTTGGGGGTGAGATAAACAGTTTGGCCAAGATTCAAGTTGGTAATGCAGACTGTATATGAACAGTTTTGAAAATCAGACTTCAGTATTGAACAATGCTTGTTAGCAATTAACACAGGTTACACAGGGTTTGCTGATTTTTACTTTATTTAAACTTTGTTTAATTCATTAATTGTATTTAACATCAAGGTGTATGCCTTATACCTCCAAGCTTTGTTATTCGTTTTGCTAATATGCGCTCTACATTTCTTATTTATTTGGTTCCACTGTGTTTACTTATTTGTGTAAGGTATTTGTTATTTTATATTAGGCATAGCCTATAGCATGGTGTATTTTTTATCATTTTGTTAAAGAAAGTTCTATTTTTATATCTAAGCTAAAGTGAGTTTGATTTTGTTTTTGTAAAAAAATTGCATTCAAGCAACTGACACTGAATTGCCGCTAATAAAGTTAAATGCGCACAGCACTTTAAAGCTATTTAAAAGCGAAAAAAAGCTAGGAAAAGAGGTTCATATATACAAATTATAAATTAAAACACAAATTATAATGGCATTCGTTATAAACAACAAATAAAAGTCTAGCCAAAACGAATTAAAGAGAAACTGAAACGCAACTATATAGCCTACATCACTCATCAGACACAAATAGAAATGTTTACCAAAAGAGGCAAAAAGTCCACTTTTATTTGCGTATACACTCACAATAAAAACAAAACATTGTGCTTTTGTTAAATAAAGAAAACTAACAGGCTGCGTTTTAGCCCTTAAACCTGTGGCAGATTTAGTTTTCTTTTTTGCTATTGTTAATATATTAATTTAAGTGAAATAGACTATTTTATTCCTTTTATATAGGCCTATGCTGATTTATGTTTTAAATAGGTCCCCACCTGTTCATACCCTTTGTAAATATGATCAAAGAAGGCTGTGAAAATAAGTCTGCATTGTTTATCCATTTGATCTTTAATTAAAAATGTTCAAAAACATAATCTAATCTTTAATTGAGTAAAAAAAAAGTGCAATCTGAGGAAAATCACATTATGAAATAAATATTTTTCTCTAATACACAATGGCCAGAATTATTGACACCCCTAGAAATTCTGATGATTAAATTATCTCTGAAGTATATTCCCATTCATATTTGCATTTTGTTTAGCACACCAGGGTGGTTATGAACATGAAATGATCCAGCCATGGCTCCAGGAATATAAATATAAGGGAAAACAAAGCCCAAATTCCCTTAATCATCCATCACGAGGGGTAAAACCAAAGAATATATTTCTGATGAAGATTGATGAACTTCACAAAATAGAAAGTGGCTGTAAGAAATCAGATAAAGCATTGAACATTCCCATTTCCACCATCAGGGCAATAATGAATAATAATTAATCTGCCTGGAAGAGGACGTGTGTCTATTTGGTCTTAAAGCAAGAGTGGCCAAAGACTCTCCAAGAACCACAGCTGAAGAACTGCGGAAAATAGTCGAGTCTTGGGGTTAAAAAGCAAAAAAACTAACAACAGATCATAGAGCTTGTTTGGGAGGAATTCAAGAAAAATCTAGAAAAGAAAATGCTCTCATCCAAAAACAAACTCTTTGCCAGAAAATTCTACCGGGACTGTCGTCTATGGTCAGATGAAACTAAACAAACCCAAAGAGCATTTTAGCAGCAAACACTCAAGATGGTGCACACAGGAGTAAAAGAGTACCCCATGTGTTCAATGGAAATACTGCTGTATATCAGTAATGCCGTGCCTATATCAGGAAGAAGCACAGTATGCACAGGAAGCTATAGGGTGTAGTGTGGTGTGTCACATTGCTTCTTCTGCATATTTGCTTCCTGATATCACATGAAGTTTCCAGTTTCCAGTATGAAATATTTCCAGTCAATAGGATCATTGACGGGGGTGTAAATCGAGTTACCCTCCCCACTTCTAGTAGTGTTACTGAGATTTCTTATCTCGTGTGAATTGGACATTAATATTACAGACATCCTGTTGTAAAATGACATTACTCCAACTAACCCCGTCTAATAAAAGATGATATTAGACAGATTAACTCATGGTAATGTAAGTTGCACAATTCAAGTTTCACAATTCACATAATTACATTCAACAATATATATATATACACACGTGGTCAGAATTATTGGTAAATATGATCAAAGAAGGCTGTGAAAATAAATGTGCATTTTTTATTCTTTTGATCTTTTATTTGAACAAAAATCACAAAAACCGAAGCTTTCATTGGAGAATGAGAATTTAAACGGGATATTATTATTTCATAATATCATTATGAAATAAATGTTTTCTCTTATTGGACACAATTAATGGAACTCTTTTATTCAATACTTTTTCAAACATCCATTTGCCAAAATAGTATTTTTTTTCTCCTATAATGCCTGATGAGGTTAGAGAACAGCTGACAAGAGATCCGAGTCCATTCCTTCTTCCAGAACCACTCCAGACCCTTCAGATTCACAGCTATATTACATTACCAAAAGTATTGGGACACCCCCTTCTAATGAACAGATTTAACTACTTTAGTCATTTCCATGAGTACAAATCTTAAAGCTGCAGTCCGTAACGTTTTGTTCAAAATGTACCACATTTATATAATAAGTGAATACACCATGGATCCATGTTCCAACCCGTATGTTTGGCTTGTCCTGATTAACTACGGTACACTTATAATAAGTGTTTATATTCTGACTATTTTAGACTGGTTCGAGTAGGTACCGCTGCGGAGTAGCCCAGTACCTGCGTGATTCGTCAGAGACATAAACAGAGAGAAGTAGATCCGGTCACAATGTTCTTCCGCAAGACGCACGCTGTTCTGTTGATTAACCTCTAGAGCGCTGAAAGTTACAGCCTGCATCTTTAATGTTTAAGCATATTGTAGAAAGGTTCGGGGATCAGGGAAGGAAGGACGAGGAAGTCAGGGGTGACGAGACAAAAAAGGGTGTTTAATCACACAAAATAAAACTGTTAACAAAACATAAACACGGCTCTTCTTCTTCGTGGCTCTCTCTCTTCTTCGTGGGTGTATCTCTCTCTCTCGGGGTTGCATCTGCTCGCGACTGCTCGTCTCCCGTCTGGCAGCTGGCGGGACGCTTTTCAACTCTCTCAGGCAATCACTGGAATCAGATACAGGTGTTAATCATCATTCACTTGGCAACTGTTTCCCCGCTCGTCTCCGAACCCGCTCTCCCCTTAGCGCGTTCCGCCTTCACACGTCCCCCTCGCCACAGACCCCCACCGCCCGTCTCAGGCCGGTGAGCCTCCGACCTGCAGCCCCCATTCCTGGAGAGGAAGTCGGCTACCGCCATCTGTACCCCGGCCTGTGGACCACCTTGAACTTAAAGGGCTGTAAAGCTAGATACCAACGGGTGATCCGCGTTGGTATCCTTCATCTTGATGGAGCCACTGGAGGCGCGTGGTCGAACAGAGGGTGAACTCCCGACCCAGGAGGTAGAAGTGGAGGGTGAGGACGGCCCACCAGATGGCTAAGCATTCCTTCTCCACGGTGCTGTATCTAGTCTCTCTCTTTGAGAGCTTCCGACTTAGATACAGCACCGCCGCTCTCCTGACCACCTGGGCCAGGATGGCGCCCAGCCCCCTGTCCGACGCGTCTGTCTGTAACAAAAAAGGGAGATCAAAGTTAGGAGAGTGCAGGAGCGGGTCGCCGCACAGGGCAGCCTTTACCTTGGTTAGGGCCTGTTGGCACAGCTCCGTCCACTGGACCGGGTCGGGTGCTTCCTTTTTAGTGAGATCAGTCAGCGGGCTGGTGAGGTCCGAAAAATTAGGAACAAACCTCCTATAATATCCCGCCAGCCCCAGGAACTGTCTCACCTCCTTTTTGGTCTTGGGCCTTGGGCAGGCCGCAACTGCCGCCATCTTATCAATTTGGGGACGCACCTGCCCATGGCCCAAGTGGATGCCCAGATACCGTACCTCCACCCGCCCAATTGCACACTTCCGTGGGTTTGCCGTGAGCCCGGCCACCCTCAGCGCCCTCAGGACCATGCGGAGATGTTCCATATGCCGCTGCCAATCATTACTATGGATGATGATATCATCCAGATAGGCAGCGGCATACGCGCTGTGGGGCCGGAGGACTTTGTCCATGAGGCGCTGAAAGGTGGCGGGAGCCCCAAACAAACCGAACGGCAGCGTTACGAATTGGTGTAATCGAACGGCGTGGTGAAGGCTGTCTTTTCCTTGGATAGTGGCGATAAGGGGATCTGCCAATACCCTTTCATTAAATCCAGTGTCGAATAAAAGCGTGCCGCACCTAACCGATCAAGCAACTTGTCAACTCGGGGCATTGGATAAGCGTCGAACTTCGACACAGCATTCACCTTCCTGTAGTCCACACAGAACCGGACGGAGCCGTCCGTTTTAGGAACTAAGACTATCGGGCTCGCCCAGTCACTATGCGATTCTTCTATTACGCCCAAGTTTAGCATGGCCTTTAACTCTTCCTGAACTATGTTTTTCTTGTGTTCCGGAAGGCGATAGGGGTGGCTGCGCGCCACCTCCCCGGGGAGCGTTTCGATGTGGTGCTGTACGTCCCCTCGTTCCAGCGTTTGAGCAGGTTGAGGTGATAAATCTGACATGCATCAACCCTATCCGTTCGTTTGACCTCGTAATCGAGCTCCCCCACTCGCCATGTGACCAGAAAGGGTCCTTGCCACTTTGCGAGTAATTTTGAAGTAGACGTAGGAAGTAATACAAGTACCTTATCTCCCGGCGTGAATTGACGCAGCCACGTACCCCTGTTGTACAGCCGAGTTTGTCTGTCTTGGGCCTGGAGCAAATTCTCCATAGAGAGCCGCCCCAATGTGTGGAGTTTTGCTCGGAGGTCCAGGACATACTGAATTTCGTTACGGCTGTTTGATGGTCCCTCCTCCCACGACTCCTTAATGACGTCAAGCACCCCCCGGGGCTGGCGACCATACAGGAGCTCGAATGGGGAAAACCCAGTAGAGGCTTGTGGGACCTCCCACACCGCGAAACAACAGGGGCTCAAGCCATTTATCCCAATTTTTGGCGTCTTCTTTTACGAACTTACGAACCATGTTTTTCAACGTGCGATTAAATCGTTCGACCAAGCCGTCCGTTTGTGGGTGGTAGACACTGGTGCGAATCGATTTAATGCCCAATAGCTCATACAGTTCCTTTAGCGTGCGGGACATAAACGCCGTGCCCTGATCCGTGAGAATCTCTTTCGGGATTCCCACTCGGGAGATGAGACGAAACAGTGCCTCGGCTACGCTCTTCGCCGAAATAGAGCGCAGGGGCACGGCTTCCGGATATCGCGTTGCATAATCCACTAGGACTAATGCAAAGCGGAATCCTGCGAACGCCCGATGAGGTCCATACCAATTTCTCTCGAAGGGACCTCCATCAATGGCGCAAGGGCGCTTTGGCGGTGGCGGTGGATTTACCAACTGGCATTCCCGACACGCCGCACACCACCGGCGGAAGTTCTCGTGAATGCCCGGCCAAAAGAATCGGGCCATGAGGCGCTCGCGTGTCTTTGCCTCCCCCAAGTGGCCTGCCATGGGACTACAGTGCGCCGCCTGAAAAAGCATTTCCCGACGGCTCTTGGGGACTAATAACTGGGTTGTTATCTCCTTTGACTGGGCCTCTTGGGTTACCCAATACAACCTCTCTTTTATAAGGGCAAAATAGGGGTAGGAGGGGGGGGCGTCTGGCCAGAGAAGCTGCCCGCCAATGGAGCGGACACGGTCGTACGCGTTTTTGAGCGGCTCATCCCGCGACTGCTCCAGAGGAAAGTCGTCCAGCTCCGGGGTTCTCACCCCCTCGCTGGCTCTCGTTTCCTCCGAGGCAAGCGGGAATGGCCCCGCTAGCGCTTACCCGGTCCGAGCCGCCGCGTCCTCCTGGCCCCGCCCCGTCAGCCAAGAGGCATCCGCACACACTATCCCCAACAATTGAGTGAAAGCCGGCCAATCGGTACCCAAAATCAGCAGATGCTTGAGGTGGGAATTAACCGCCACCTCCATTCTATGTATTTTCCCCCGAAATTTAATTGATACAGGCACTAAGGGGTAATTCGCCACGTCACCGTGCACACACCTCACCTTAACCTTGCGGCCCGTATCCAACGCCCTCTGTTGTATCAGGCTTTGATGGATGGAGGTTTGGTTACAGCCCGAATCCACCAAGGCCTGATATGTACCCCCCTTGATACTCACAGGTATCTGGTACTGCCCGGCTTGATCGGGGGCAGCCCCCGGGGAGTCGGGGACCCGGACCAGCAATCCTACCTCCATCATGGGACAGTGGTCTTGGAAGTACCCCGGGTCCCCGCATCTCCAGCAGGCCGGCCCAGGCCTTACCGCCACCCCAGCGGCAGAAGGGTGGGAAAGGGATTGCCGGAGAGAGTACTGTGGAGAGGTAGTGGGCTCTGCCCTCCCCCCTCGCCGGGGGTAACGGTCGGTCTGGCCATTCCCACTCCGTGGTGGGGCTCAAGGGGCCACCGGCAGCTGCAACCTGGGAGCGGGGACGGGGCGAGAGGGAGATGGGAGGTAAGGGGAAGAGAGAGAGTTGGCCGGGGCACGCCGCCAGATGGTCCTCCGCCAGCTGGATGGCCTGAGCCAGCGACTTGGTTTTGCGCCTGATGAAGACCCGCGAGCGACTTGACTAGCTCCGCAAGTGGGGTAGGCTGGGTGGGTTGCATGACGGCGTACCGGCTTCCTCGTCCCGGGTTTCGGCACCAGTGTAGAAAGGTTCGGGGATCAGGGAAGGAAGGACGAGGAAGTCAGGGGTGACGAGCCAAAAAAGGGTGTTTAATCACACAAAATAAAACTGTTAACAAAACATAAACACGGCTCTTCTTCTTCGTGGCTCTCTCTCTTCTTCGTGGGTGTATCTCTCTCTCTCGGGGTTGCATCTGCTCACGACTGCTCGTCTCCCGTCTGGCGGCCGGCGGGACGCTTTTCAACTCTCTCCGGCAATCACTGGAATCAGATACAGGTGTTAATAATCATTCACTTGCCAACTGTTTCCCCGCTCGTCTCCGAACCCGCTCTCCCCTTAGCGCGTTCCACCTTCCCACGCCCCCCTCGCCACACATATAATGATATTCTAGGGAATTGTGTGCTTCTAATTCTATAGCAACAGTTTGGACAGGACCCTTATCTATTCTAACATGACCGTGTCTCTGAACCTCACACGTCTTCATGGTCAGCAGAAGCTGTGGTTTTACTGAAGAACACACTCACGAACACAAGTCACACCAGCAAATGTGTTTCACAGCAAGACGTTCTGATGAAGTCCTCTTGTACTCTCAGTATAGTGTTAAACGTATCACTAAACCTATATATATTAGCACTGTCACATTTATTATGTATATATATATATATATATATATATATATATACACATACACTATATATTTTGAAAATATTTACATGTTTATATTTATATTCATTTAATATATATAATATATAAATATTTATTTTATCTGAAATATATACATGCATGCGTGTGTATTTATATATACATAATAAATATACACAATACACACATCATGTAAACAAAACTTTTATCTTGGATGCGATTAATCGTTTGACTGCACTAATATATATATATTAATATTGAAAACGTATTTATTTTATGTAAGTAATATAAAAATTAATAGATTGAATACAATATATATACACACACAATCCAGTAGCTTGACTGATTGATATCCATTATTGCACAAACAGATGATGAGCGGTAAACAGTACTCAGTACTTTAATAGTGAGAAATCGCATAGAAAACTTGTGGCACATTTACATTTATGCATTTGGCAAACACGTTTATACAGCAATTTACACTGCATTCATGCTAAACGTCTGATTTATTCACACCCTGAGAATCGAACCCATGACTCCGTCACTGCTGGACCAGCTGAGCTACAGAAAAAGCATTAAACTAGTATTTATATACACATTAATACACATTCAGTTCACAAATGGGTCCTTTTTCCTCGATCTTGTGTATAAGACAAGAATCAAAGAGAAATGATGATTGAGTCAGTGTGGAAGAACTTGACTGGTCTGCAGAAAGCTCTGGTGTGTCTTTAAACCTCGAGCCAGAAACTCATCACCAAACATAAAGACATATGGATACAGTCATTATAGACACTGTTGCAACAGAGATGGAAACACAATTTTTGAATGCATGAATTATGTTTTCATCTTCGTTGCGACAGTCTTGGAAGTGACTCTTTCTGTTCCAGAGAAGAGGGTGCCCCAATGCTTTTGTTCATATAGAGTAAGTATAGAAGTCACTGTGTCGCAACTCTATTCTAGTTACGGGAAAACGAGAAGCGCGTTCACGCAGGAGGAGTGTTTACTGACTAAACAGAGGGTTTGATTAAAATCTATAAGTTTATGTTTGCGAGTTAACAGAGTAAAGCTCGGGTTTTCTCTCCAGTCTGCAGCGAGATGTAAGTTCAGATTCTCTCTTCATCACTTAATTGACTTAACACATTAATTTGTCTCTTTTGTTCTCTTACAGTGTTGTTTTTGTATTATAAGTACTCCTATGTTCACGTATATTTACATCAATAAATGATAGCCTATTTTAAAGTGTAGGTATTCAAATAGGAAACCAATATTAGAAATTGCAATAATATTTCACAATATCACAGATTTTTTTCCCCTGTATTTTTGAAATAAATACAGCCTTGATGAGCATTAAAAGACAAAAACTAAATCGTTATTCTTAATTTATCCAGAATCATGCAGCTCTAATATATGAATATGTATTTATATATTAGTGCCGTCAAACGATTAATCACATCCAAAATAGAAGTTTTTGTTTATTTAATATTTGTGTGTATTATGTATGAATATATACACACACATACAGTATATATTTTGAAAACATTTACATGTATATATTTATATAATGTATAGTATATATAAATATATTTCATATACAAATATTACATATTTTTCTTAAATATATGCCTGCATATGTGTATTATTTTTAAGGACTACTATTGTTTGATTTGTATATGTTATCTATTTTAATTATGTCTGAATTCTTTATGTCTGTATAGGTATTTAATACTTCAACAAACTAAGCGGAAATGAAATCTATTATCTGAAATATATACATATGTATATATATATATATATATATATATATATGTATGTGTGTGGTTGTAGTTGTTTTTTGGTGTTTTTTGGTGTTTGGCTCAGTGTTATGTTTGAATCATTATTATACTCATATGCTTTTTGTTCTTTAATATTTCGTTTTTCATTTAAATGTCAAATTTAGAAATTTAGTTGCATGCATTTGTCATTTTTATTTAATTTCTTAATTTTTAAAATGTGTATATGTAGTATTTATAAAGTTTTAGCTTTTAGTTTTGGATCAGTTTTTAGCAGTGCTTGAAGTCGAAAAAAAGAAGTGCCGGTGCTCACCCTGCCTTATTTAATTATTTATTTATTTACTTATTTATATTACATAAGTACTTTTTAATAATTCACAATGTATGTATAGTGCCACAATCAATCAATCAATAATTAAATAAAAGTTTTCAATTCAAATTAGCACAAGTCAAGCTGCAATACCGAACAGGACCACAGGGAGCACTACAGGACGCCAAAGAGCACTACATCGCCTGCCTTTAATATACGGCTCCATTCAGAATCACTAAACCTCTGAGCACCACATGATCAGCGTTCATTATAAACATTCTTGCTTTTAAGCCAAATACACACTGAAAATAATCATTTTACTGACATCTGGACGTAAGTCACTACTTTCTCTGTAATCGCTGATGAAATCGGCCGTGTTTTTTCTGCATTAGCACTGTTTGAATTCGTTCATTGGATCCTTGGACTTTCCGGGAGTTTACGGTTTAAAATTATGTGATTGCAAAATCCTGCTTCTTTTCATTTTAAGATATGATTTTCGTTATAAAGTACTGATTCAAATTAGTAATCAATAAATAATAATTATTCGCACGTCTCCCCTGACACCGCCTCCCCTTCTCGCGCACCACACAATGAAGTAGACCGACTCTGCTTGCGTTCATTCACATGATGGGTCGAGACGAGAGGTGATCCCGTCTAGATAGTGTGCTTTCTATATAATTTCTAATCATATATGGGATCATAGCCTAATCACCCAGACCCTGACGATTTTACTCTGAGTACCGGCAACATGTCAGAAGTGCCGGTATGCACAAAAAAGTGCAAGTACTCTAAAGGCTAAAATATAGAAGTGCCGGTACCGGCCCACTTCAAACACTGGTTTTTAGTTGTTTTAATACTACAATTGATTTCTTATGTTGTCCTCATTTGTAAGTCACTTTGGATAAAAGCATCAGCTAAATGACTAAATGTAAATTGTGAATGCGATTAATATACTTTCTTCATTTTTTCATAGAACTGAGATCCAGTCATGGCACAAAACAAAAACGACTGCACTCACTTTGAAAACCCTCCTCAGTTCAGCGGGGTGAATCAGCTTCATTATGGCTTCATGATCCCGCTGATGCCTTATGATGCTGGTGTTCCTCGCGGAGGATCGAATGCAGATGTTCCCGTCGTCATACCCATCATACCCCCCAATGCTCCACCCGTGTACACACAGGGAAGCCCTGGATATCCACAGCATCCATATCCTACAGCAGCTCCTTACATTACAGATCCTTGCAGTGGTGGATCCGGTGAGATTTTTCAACCTCACACCTAGCAATTTTGACAGATGCTCTTTGTTAATAAGCTCTAAACTAAGTTTTGTTTTGTGATAGAAGTTGAGATGGATACGCCGGGACACAGCGATCCTCCTTCAGACTGTGAGACAAATTCGTTTGCCAGCTCGGGATTCGATAATAAAGCCGTCAGAAGACTGTTCATTCGGAAGGTAAACACTGATATAGAGCAAACGTCTCGGTTACGTACAGAACCCCACATCAGAACGTACCGACGAATTGGGTTCCCTAACAAAGCACCACTACTGCTGCCCCTAGTAAGCCACCTGATCCCTGGGGCAGAAGATAGGACAGGGCTTAGGTGGAGAGAGTCTATTACTGTTGTTCCTCTTGGACTCAACACCGGCAGGTACAGGGTCTGTCAAGAGAAAGACACAGGCTCACCAAGAGGGGAACGCACGAAATACAACCCAGCACTGGGTAAAATATGGACAAACCCAATGATTGGGTTGTTTTGACCCAGACTGCCTGGAAGGTTGGGTTAAACATTTAACCCAACTGTTGGTTGAAAACAACCCAATCGCTGGGTTTGTTCATATTTTACCCAGCATAGTTTTGTGTACCGTGGAAGAATACACATTGGATCACTGTGGGGATCACAACATATAAACACTTAGCCTAGCACAGGGGTCAACCATCGGGCATACTCACAAGTGTTAGGCTTGGCTGATGGAGGTTCTCGACAGGGTTTACCTTGTGGGTAACTGGACTGCAGAGCAAAATAAGCGCACATGTCCGGTCTGTAGAGGCGAAGGCGCAGCAACCGAGACACAGAGCAGTCTCTCCGGTGCTTACTGGCTACATGAGGTCAGGACACTGGCTCTACACAAAGGCTATAGACCCTTTTTGTGCCAACGTCACGATTGCGTCACAGCGCTAGCTGGAGGCAAAACAAAGCAGAAACTGGAGTTTGTATCAGTTGTATCAATAGGGGCAAAGAGCGAACGGGACAGAGCAAAACTAGGCCTGGGTCTGCCTCCTCCAAGGACAGCGCTTGCAGGTTCACCACCTGATCCCTGAAGGTTGTGGTGGGAACCTTGGGCACTTATCCAGGCCTAATTCCAGGAACGATGCATTCGCCGAAAATGCATGCAGGTCCCCTACCCTCCCAATGGAAGCCAGCACTGTCTTCATTGACTGAATTTTCAGCTCTGCAGAATGCAGTGGTTCAAAGGGGGCTCTCTGCAATGCCGTAAGCACCAGAGAAAGATCCCAAGAGGGTACGGGGTTAGGGCGAGGAGGATTTAGTCTCCTTGCACCCCTCAGGAACTTGACAATCAGGTCATGCAATGCACCCGCTTCCGCATTTATACCCACGCTGCATGAGATGGAAATCTCACACGCCAATGTGCATTGACTTGTTTAGTTTACACTCGAAGGTGATAGGGCTCTCAGACGAGATCCCAATTCCTCGGTACATTCCAACGTGACATCGAGCGTGACCGACTGAAAAGGAACCTTCTTTACAGGACCAAAGAAAGATTCAACAGATTCAAAATAAGGGTCAAGTTCATCAGAAAAGTCTCAGGTTACGTATGTAACCATGGTTCCCCGAGTGGGGAACGAGACACTGCGTCCCCTAGGGGTCGCTATGGGGAACGCCGTCAGCGTGTCTGAAGCATACATATAAAATGAAGTGGATGATTCTCCCGGCACCCCTTATACTGTGGTCGCGCCGGTAGTGACGTCATAGGCTGTCGCCGGCCAACAAGTGGTGTTTTTATATGTATGCTTCAGACTTTAGCGTGTGCATTTACCATAACATGGATTTGGCGACGTTCTATGACAGCACTGGAGAGCGAAGAACTACTCATTCCTCAGAATGAGAGGGAACTCAGACTCTCAGAAGGGAGCGGCATGCTCATAGGTGACCCACTATGGTGAGGGGAGCGATGCTAGCTCGACCAACAAGGAGAGTGTCCTATCACAGAGTTCTGGGGAGCAGAGAGCTCATTCCTCGGAATGAGAGGGAACTCAGATGCTCAGAAGGGAGCGGCATGCTCATAGGTGACCCTCTATGGTGAGGGGAGCAGTGCTAGCTCGACCAACAAGGAGCTCTGGAGAGCGGAGAACTCATTCCTCAGAATGAGAGGGAACTCACATGCTCAGCAGGGATCGGCATGCTCATAGGTGACCCTCTATGGTGAGGGGAGCAGTGCTAGCTCGACCAACAAGGAGCTCTGGAGGCGGAGAACTCATTCCTCAGAATGAGAGGGAACTCACATGCTCAGCAGGGATCGGCATGCTCATAGGTGACCCTCTATGGTGAGGGGAGCAGTGCTAGCTCGACCAACAAGGAGCTCTGGAGAGCGGAGAACTCATTCCTCAGAATGAGAGGGAACTCACATGCTCAGCAGGGATCGGCATGCTCATAGGTGACCCTCTATGGTGAGAGGAGCAATGCTAGCTCGACCAACAAAGAGAGCGACCTATCACAGAGCACTGGGGGGCAGAAAACTCATTCCTCAGAATGAGAGGGAACTCAGACGCTCCTAGCCTGGATCTAGTATCGACGAGTGCGGTAATCACTGCGATAGCCGATAGCCTTAGAAATGGATCGTACTCATCCATTGGTTCCTGCGCATGAGATTAGTCCCGGAGCGAAGTCAGGTCCGGACCGCCAGCAAGGTAGTTTCTAGGAAACATAGAACTTAACCTAAAACATCATAAGTCCAGTATAGAGACTTCAATGTTAAGCGCAGGAAGTTTCCACCTAACCTCGGTCAGGTGGAGTTAACGGTGGTTGCAGGGGAATTAGAGGGTAGATGCCCCCTAAGGGAAAGGAGTAGATGTTCTTACTCTGGTCCGGACGAGAGTGTTGTTTAGGACGCCTCGTCTGGAACACCTCCCTCAGGTTTTGCCTCTCTCTAGCACTACCCGCAGGCGGGGGAGGGGCATGAGTCGTGAGACTAGCCTTCTGAGCCCATCTCTGATCCCCAGACCGAGATGGGCTAGGACCCCTGGTTGTTCGGGCTCAGACCTGGACTTTATAGAAAACCCTTATACAGGTCTTTCAGCAGATTAGTCTGGTACGCCTGAAGCACCGCCATAGTGTGCAACGAAGCGACCTTCTGACCTGCTGCTGCATATGCCCTGCCATTTAAGCAAGATTCAGGGGCTTAGATGGCAAGGAGGGAGCCTTGAGAGAGGATTTCTCGCCCACAGAGAGATAGCTGGCTATAGTCTTTTGCACAGGGGGCATCCCCTCATAGCCATTTTCACACATCCCCTCAATGTCAGCATAACTAGTATGCTGAAACCTATGAATACGAGAAAAAATTGCTTTTTCCACTCCTTCTCAACCTCCACATCGAGATTTATGAAGAAAGGAAGGCTCGCTCGAGCTGGGGGTTTATGGCCAGAAATATTATTTTATGATCCATAACCACCAATAACTCGTCATATGCAGTGCAGGAGGATTGAGAGGGTTCAGTCTCAACTTCCTCGCCCTCAAACATCTCCTGCTCTTCCTGGGTATAACCCAGCAGAGCACTAACCGCTGAATCTGATGATGTCAGAAAGATCGCATCATCACAATCCAGCAGCTCACTCTCGTTCTCGGCCGACGCGTGCAAAAAGGGGCGGTCCCTCTCTAACTCATCGGCCAGATCCAACTGCGAACCCCACGATTTCATTCGCCTCTGTGCCTCGGCAGCGGTGGGTCCCGAATAGCGGGAAGCAGACGGCTGCCCCTCTTTCCTCGAAAAGAGGGACAGACGAGAGCAGAGCTTTTTCATAGAAAAAAAGGCTCACAGTGCACGCAGATTTCCCCTCAAGGACATCGCGTGCATGCTCTTTGCCCAAACAAAAGATCCAAAGATTGTGTGTGCCATCGGGTGTCAAATAACGAGGACGCGGATCCACACACTTCTTAAACGCCTTGCTAGTGTTGACCATGATAATAGAGAGAAAACTGTACTCTTACCAGATTGCACACTTCAAACAAAGCAGTCAGTGAAGACGAAAGAAGTGGATGATTCTCCCGGCGCCCCTTATACTGTGGTCGCGCCGGTAGTGACGTCATGGGCTGTCGCCGGCCAACAAGTGGTGTTTTTATATGTATGCTTCAGACACGAGTCACGCTGATGGCGTTCCCCATAGTGACCCGTAGGGGACGCAGTTCGAAGTTCCCATGAAGGGGAAGCATTGTTTTTACGTGCATATTGTGAATTAGTCTTTATTTTTATTTTAGTTAAAGTTTTTGTTGTTTTGTTAGAAGTTTCTGTCACTTTTATAATAAAAAAAATTCTGTATAGTTTTTATTTTTGTATGAATTTTTGTTTTATTTTTAGATTTTTATGACTGTGTAATTTTATTCATTTTTATTGTATTTTTATTTTTAGTTATTTTAGTACATCAAGTTAAGCTAAATGAAAATGAGATGTTTGAATTAGTTTTTATTTAAAAATAAAATAAAAATTAAATGTAATTTTAGTTAAAGTTTTAGTAATATTTTCAGGCATTTTTGTAATTTTATTAGTTTTTTAATATGTCTGTGCAGTTTTTTCAGTTTATATATACATTTTTATTTTGTACATTTATTATTTATTTTATTATCAAGTTGAGCAAAATCAAAATGAGAAATGTTTGAATATATTCAGATTTTGTTTTAGATTTTTCTATTTTAATTTGAGCCAGTTTTAGTATCTTTGTTGTATGTTTGTCAATTTTTTATGTCTATATATTATTTTGATTAATTTTAGTTTTAGTTATTTTAGAATAAGGTTAATATATATACATATATGTTATAATTGTATTTTATTAACCCTGGTATGACACCCGTTGAAACGCAGCAGTGAGTTTTGAAGTGGTTTAATTTGTGTTCTGCAGGTTTTTTCGGTCTTGAGTCTTCAGCTGGCCGTCACCTGCGGCTTCGTGGCCGTCTTCACTTTCGAGCCTCATGTCAAAGAGTTTGTGAAGAAGAATCGCTGGGCGTACTTTGCCGGATACATAGTCTTCTTCGTGCCCTACACAATGATCCTGAGCTGTGGAGAGTTTCGCAGGATGTATCCGTTGAACCTCATTTCTCTGGTGAATCTCTGATGAGGTGTTGTTAATGTAAAACAGATTTAACTTCTCCTCTCATGCATGTTTTCTTGCGTCTCAGAGTATCCTGACGCTGGGGATGTCTTACATGGTGGGCGTGATTTCCAGCTACTACGACACTGATATCGTGATGATGGCCATCGTTATCACGGTGCTCGTCTGCTTCACGGTCATCGTCTTCTCTCTGCAGGTCAGCGCTCGTCTTTCTGTTTTAATAACACCACTCTTTCACGACTGTTGGATTTCTATGTTTTTAATTGCAATGTTAATAAAAGTACTGCAACCAAAAGATTGTCGAAAACATCTGCCCAGTGTTATTTTAGTATCACTGATATACTTTTATAATTTGTGTTAAATTGTATTATTTTGTAAAAATGTTTTGTGTGTAATTTAATTTCTAGTTTTAGTCATTTTTGAGTAATTTAGTAATTTAATGTTCTTTTTTTTAAACAATATTTCTACAGTTTTTATGAATTTTTATTTATTAGTTTTTCATTTTTAAGTTTAGTTTTAGTTATTTTAATAGTTAAGGTTAAACTAAATGTAAACGAGAAAGGTTTCCTTGGTAACTAGCTGAAATAAAATAAGTTTGAGTTTTTTAATATTTAATTTAATTTAAGTTATAAACTAATAGTCCACAGTATACTGTATTGCACATTTTATTTCATCGCACATTTTACTCCTTATTTTTTCTTATTTTTATTTTATTCTTACCTATATTTATATATATTCTCTTGTGTTGTTTCTTTTTTTTTTGCACTGTCCATTGAGCGGACCTGTCCTGATTTACATTCCACTACTGATTATATCCTGTATAATTGAGTATGTGACGAATAAAATAACCTTGACCTTGAACCTTGACCTTGAAGTTAACATTTATTTTTATTTCAAGTGATTAAAATGTTTTTTATGGTTTTAGATAACCCTGACTATAAATAAATACAGTTTATAAATATATCTTTTGTTATTTTTATATCAACCTTTATTGATTTTAATGATTTTAGTACATCAAGTTAAATGAACTGCCAGCTATATTTAATATTTTATTACCTTTTATTTTATTTCAAGCAGCAAATTTAGTTTTTTTGTGGTTTATTTTTAGTTAACAATAATAATTCTGTTTTTCTGCATCGATGTGAACTCTTAAAAATAAAGATCCTTCACGATGCCCAGAAGAACCTTTTTGTCTAAATGGTTCCATAAAGAACCTTCAACATCTGAAGAACCTTTCAAGCTTCTTTATGGCAAAAGAAGGTTCTTCAGATTATAAAAAGGTAAGAAAGAGATGTTCTTTGACTGAATGCTTCTTCGTGGAACCAAAAATGGTTCTTCTATATCAGGGATAGGCAACTTCGGTCCTAGAGGGCCGGTGTCCTGCACAGTTTAGCTCCAACCCTAATCCAACACACCTGAAGAAGCGAATCAATGTCTTCAAGATCACTAGAAAGTTACAGGCAGGTGTATTATTAGGGTTGAGCTAAACTGTGCAGGACAGGACCGAATCTCTGTTCTGTGGCTGTAACGAATGACTGGTCAGAGGCGAGAGTAGATCCACATGCAGCTTTATTAAGACAAAGAGGAGGTCAAACAGGCAAATATCAAGCAGTGGTATCGAGGGCAACGTAGACAAGGCAGAGTCGAAATCAGAGGCAGAGCAATGGGTCAGGGCAGGCGGCAGACAGAGAGGATTACCAGTAAACCAGGCGGGGTCAGAGAGGCAGGCAGCAAACGATCAGGAGAGGGAGTCAAACAGTCCAGGCAGTACAAGGGAAGACAAACTAGGAAAAATGCTCGGAAATGTTAGCCAGGGGAAAACAAGACTTCGCACTGGGTGAGTGTTTGTGTGCTGCTTTTATGTGAGTGAGTGAATGAGGTGCAGGTGTGGTGAGGCAATCAGGGTTGATGAGTGAGTGGTGACAGCTGTGTGATTGGTGTAATGGTGGACGGGAATGTGTGAGTGCATGATGGGAGATGTAGTCCATGGGTGATGTGCAGTTGAAGTGAGTGGCAACCAGATTCATGACAGAGCCCCCCCCCAAAGAGCGGCTTCCAGACGCTTCACACACACACGGCACAATCCAGGAGGGCGGTGGAGCGGAGGTGGAACCGGGGGAGGGAATGGAGGGCCAGGTCCATGTGGGGACAATGAGACAGGAGCCCACCAGGGCAGGGCGGACGAGACAGCAGGGACGTGAAGGGATACTGGGTAGACCGCTGTGGCGTGAGGTGACTCTGGCAGGTCGGCGGAGGCGTGAGGTGACTCTGGCAGGTCGGCGGAGGCGTGAGGTGACTCTGGCAGGTCGGCGGAGGCGTGAGGTGACTCTGGCAGGTCGGCGGAGGCGTGAGGTGACTCTGGCAGGTCGGGCGGAGGCGTGAGGTGACTCTGGCAGGTCGGCGGAGGCGTGGGGTGACTCTGGCAGGTCGGGCGGAGACGTGGGGTGACTCTGGCAGGTCGGCGGAGACGTGGGGTGACTCTGGCAGGTCGGCGGGCGTGGGGTGACTCTGGCAGGTCGGACGGAGACGTGGGGTGACTCTGGCAGGTCGGCGGAGGCGTGGGGTGACTCTGGCAGGTCGGCGGAGGCGTGGGGTGACTCTGGCAGGTCGGCGGAGGCGTGGGGTGACTCTGGCAGGTCGGCGGAGGCGTGGGGTGACTCTGGCAGGTCAGGCGCCCACCAGGGCGGAGCAGACGTGACAGGCGCCCACCAGGGCGGAGCAGAAGAGACAGACGCCCACCAGGGCGGAGCAGACGAGACAGACGCCCACCAGGGCGGAGCAGACGAGACAGACGCCCACCAGGGCGGAGCAGACGAGACAGACGCCCACCAGGGCGGAGCAGACGAGACAGGCGCCCACCAGGGCGGAGCAGACGAGACAGGCGCCCTCCAGGGCGGAGCAGACGAGACAGGCGCCTCCAGGGCGGAGCAGACGAGACAGGAGGCCTCCACAACGGAGCAGGTGCCCTCCAGGGCGGAGCAGAAATCCCTGGCCGAGACTGGGACCTAGAGGAAATGGAGACACAAGAGGCAGAGAGAGCACATTTGGTTTCAGGGACCGAGGCAGGAAGTTTAAGCGGCCATGGTAAATCCGGGGCCTCGGGCAGCCATGATGGATCAGGGGACCTCATGGGCCATGGAGGGGAGCTCCCTCCATGAAAGTTCTTGGTGAACTCCACCACCTCGAGGGGGCACTCTGGAAGCGCTGAATCTCGGTGGCTCTCGGGCGGCTCTGACTCTCTTGGGCACTCAGGTGGCTCTGACTCTCTTGGGCACTCAGGTGGCTCTGACTCTCTTGGGTGCTCGGTAGAACTGGACGGAACCAGCGGAGGCATCGATGAGCTGGGCGGGACCAGCGGAGACGAAGGAGAGCTGGGCGGGACCAGCGAAGGTGAGCTGGGCGGGACCAGCGGAGACGAAGGAGAGCTGGGCGGGGCCAGCGGAGACAAAGGAGAGCTGGGCGGGACCAGCGGAGAGAGAAGGAGAGCTGGGCGGGACCAGCGGGCGTGAGCTGGGTGGGACCAGCGGAGACGAAGGAGAGCTGGGCGGGACCAGCAGAGAGGGCGGGACCAGCGGAGGCGAGAGCTGGGCGGGACCAGCGGAGACGAAGGAGAGCCGGACAGGGCCAGCAGGGGCTCTGGGGAACCGGATGGAACCAGGAGAGGACCCGGAGTGCCGGACTCTGCGAGCTCCTGGATCGGAGCGGCCTCTGGAGCGAACTCTGCGAGCTCCTGGATCGGAGCGGCCTCTGGAGCAGACTCGGCGAGCTCCTGGGACGGAGCGGCCTCTGGAGCGGACTCGGCGAGCTCCTGGATCGGAGCGGCCTCTGGAGCGGACTCGGCGAGCTCCTGGGACGGAGCGGCCTCTGGAGCGGACTCGGCGAGCTCCTGGGACGGAGCGGGCTCTGGAGCGGACTCGGCGAGCTCCTGGGACGGAGCGGGCTCTGGAGCGGACTCGGCGAGCTCCTGGGACGGAGCGGGCTCTGGAGCGGACTCTGCGAGCTCCTGGGTCGGAGCGGGCTCTGGAGCGGACTCTGCGAGCTCCTGGGACGGAGCGGGCTCTGGAGCGGACTCTGCGAGCTCCTGGGACGGAGCGGGCTCTGGAACACCCACAGTGAAGGAAGAGCCAGCATACAATAAAGCATAGTCCATAAGACCCCTTAAACTGCCAGTAAACTCCCCACCAGGAAACAGAGATTTGTCAAACTGGGATTTGCTGTGTTCATTGAGCCCGAAATAAAACAAGTCTTTGAACAAGATTTCATCATACAGCGGTACCTGAATAGACAGCTCACCAAACTGGTGAACGTACTCCTTGACAGACAGGCCTCCCTGGCGAAGATGTAGGAGTTGTTCTACGGAGTCCATGGTTAGGCTGGGTAGCCGAAATAAAGCCGCTGGACCTGAGGTGGCGAAGTCTTCTGTAACGAATGACTGGTCAGAGGCGAGAGTAGATCCACATGCAGCTTTATTAAGACAAAGAGGAGGTCAAACAGGCAAATATCAAGCAGTGGTATCGAGGGCAACGTAGACAAGGCAGAGTCGAAATCAGAGGCAGAGCAATGGGTCAGGGCAGGCGGCAGACAGAGAGGATTACCAGTAAACCAGGCGGGGTCAGAGAGGCAGGCAGCAAACGATCAGGAGAGGGAGTCAAACAGTCCAGGCAGTACAAGGGAAGACAAACTAGGAAAAATGCTCGGAAATGTTAGCCAGGGGAAAACAAGACTTCGCACTGGGTGAGTGTTTGTGTGCTGCTTTTATGTGAGTGAGTGAATGAGGTGCAGGTGTGGTGAGGCAATCAGGGTTGATGAGTGAGTGGTGACAGCTGTGTGATTGGTGTAATGGTGGACGGGAATGTGTGTGTGCAGTGCATGATGGGAGATGTAGTCCATGGGTGATGTGCAGTTGAAGTGAGTGGCAACCAGATTCATGACAGTGGCATCGCTCGAAGCACCTTTATTTTTAAGAGAATGTGCTTAAATACTCCTGAAGTATTTCTATTGTATTGTTCAGAACTTGTACAGTAATGAAAGAATCGGAAGCACAAGAGATACGATTCCTATCCTTCATCTCCACGAGTTGACTTTAATAACTGTTTCCTGTCCAATCGCAGACCAAATATGACTTCACTTCCTGTTTGGGCGTGCTGTTCGTCTGCTCCATGGTCCTGATGTCCTTTGGGATCTCATGCATCTTCTTGTACAGCAGGATTCTGCATCTCATCTACGCGTCGCTGGGCGCGCTGATCTTCACCTGCGTAAGTCATTGCTTCTCTACAACACCTTTGTTCTGGGCAGCGTCTTTCAGACTGGGCTGGACAAGAGTTGATTAAAAGATAAACAATGTATTAAATCAATCAGATGTAAAAGTTAAGAGGTCCTCTTATATTGCAGTTCATGGTCGTGGACACGCAGCTGCTTCTCGGGACAAGGATCTGTCCCTGAGTCCCGAGGATTACGTCTTTGCCGCGCTCAACCTGTATCTGGACATCGTTCAAATCTTCGTATACATTTTGGAACTCTTTGGAGAAAGCAGTGACTAAAAGTTCTTCAGTGAAGAAAGAAACCCATGCGATCGGGCTGGGCAAAAATAATCCATTTCTCAGTTTTAATCGATTCTCATTTTTACGAAACAATTCAATTCTTCAATCCCAAGAATCGATTAGTCTAGAGCCTGATATCAGATCAATAAATCACAATAAGCTTGTGATTTGATATGAAACAAAGTCTCAGATTTCAAGTTCTGTCTGTTTGATTACAGTATTCAAACAGTAAATGCTGTTTAATGTGGAGTGAACGGATCATGTCCTCCGCTTTAATACAACTAGCACATAATAAACATGAACGAACATCCGAAGGTATGTTAAAAAGAAGAGTACAACTTTCCCCGTCTCATGTAATCACTCAAGCAGTGTTTAAGCTACGGAAGACGGCACAACGTCACATTGACCTCAGAAAAATCATATTTGGTGAGCATAAACTCGTTAGTCAGCTTGAAACATTAACTCTAGAGAGATTAAATGCACCATGTACTCATTATAATGTTGTTACTGTTCTTCAATGTTTAATGCATGCTTTAATAAATCAGTCAAGTTTGTATGTTTTATGACAGCCATTGAATTAGAGTAGAAATATAATGATGAAATTGTAACTTTATAGTTATAAAAACGTAATTTAAGCGTTTGTATACAAATCAGTTCATTTTAACCTTCAATGTCAGCACCAACTGACTCACGTGGATGTTGAGAAAATGTACTGGCGTGTACTGTACCTGATATATATATATATATATATATATCCAAAAATAATCAAATCGAATCGAATCATAGCTTGTGAATCAGAATCGAACTGTGAAAACCCAGCCCTGCATGCGACCGATTAAAGATAAAGTGTGTTAAAATGCTTTGTTTCCCACAGAGACGACTATTAAACCGTCCGTGCGTCCTGTAATATATACGACCGCTCCTGTGCTTGTTTTCCTGACCTGTCAATCATAATCAAGAGCAAATACACGATTCATCTTACAGTATGTTATTCTTTATATTTGACTTTCAAGAAGGGAATTTTCTGGTTCTGATTCTTGTGCTTTTATCAGAGACCGAAGTCTAATCATTTGTGATTAATCGGTAAATCTGAGAAAAATAACAATAACCATAAACTGTGGCATGAAACGAACGAGCTTAAAATATTGCATCTGGACGGTGAAGAAAATATTGAAGCATACAGCTTTACATCAGTCGACGGTCTGGTCTGGAGATAACATAATTAATGTGCAAAAATTATAGCTTTGTTTATACGCATAATAAGCATGATAATGCATAAGTATGATAACTTTGTTTATATGCATAATAATGCATAAGTATGATAACTTTGTTTATATGCATAATAATGCATAAGTATGATAACTTTGTTTATTTGCATAATAATGCATAAGTATGATAACTTTGTTTATTTGCATAATAATGCATAAGTATGATAACTTTGTTTATATGCATTATAATGCATAAGTATGATAACTTTGTTTATTTGCATAATAATGCATAAGTATGATAACTTTGTTTATATGCATAATAATGCATAAGTATGATAACTTTGTTTATATGCATAATAATGCATAAGTATGATAACTTTGTTTATATGCATAATAATGCATAAGTATGATAACTTTGTTTATACGCATAATAAGAATAATAACGCATAAGTATGATAACTTTGTTTATTTGCATAATAATGCATAAGTATGATAACTTTGTTTATATGCATAATAAGCATAATAATGCATAAGTATGATAACTTTGTTTATACGCATAATAAGAATAATAATGCATAAGTATGATAACTTTGTTTATATGCATAATAAGAATAATAACGCATAAGTATGATAACTTTGTTTATTTGCATAATAACGCATAAGTATGATAACTTTGTTTATATGCATAATAAGAATAATAACGCATAAGTATGATAACTTTGTTTATATGCATAATAAGAATAATAATGCATAAGTATGATAACTTTGTTTATTTGCATAATAACGCATAAGTATGATAACTTTGTTTATATGCATAATAAGAATAATAATGCATAAGTATGATAACTTTGTTTATATGCATAATAAGAATAATAACGCATAAGTATGATAACTTTGTTTATATGCATAATAAGAATAATAACGCATAAGTATGATAACTTTGTTTATATGCATAATAAGCATGATAATGCATAAGTATGATAACTTTGTTTATAAGCATAATAATGCATAAGTATGATAACTTTGTTTATATGCATAATAAGAATAATAACGCATAAGTATGATAACTTTGTTTATAAGCATAATAACGCATAAGTATGATAACTTTGTTTATATGCATAATAAGAATAATAATGCATAAGTATGATAACTTTGTTTATATGCATAATAAGCATAATAATGCATAAGTATGATAACTTTGTTTATATGCATAATAAGCATAATAATGCATAAGTATGATAACTTTGTTTATATGCATAATAAGCATAATAATGCATAAGTATGATAACTTTGTTTATACGCATAATAAGCATAATAATGCATAAGTATGATAACTTTGTTTATATGCATAATAAGCATAATAACGCATAAGTATGATAACTTTGTTTATATGCATAATAAGCATAATAATGCATAAGTATGATAACTTTGTTTATACGCATAATAAGCATAATAACGCATAAGTATGATAACTTTGTTTATATGCATAATAAGAATAATAACGCATAAGTATGATAACTTTGTTTATATGCATAATAAGCATAATAATGCATAAGTATGATAACTTTGTTTATATGCATAATAAGCATAATAATGCATAAGTATGATAACTTTGTTTATACGCATAATAAGCATAATAACGCATAAGTATGATAACTTTGTTTATATGCATAATAAGCATAATAACGCATAAGTATGATAACTTTGTTTATACGCATAATAAGCATAATAATGCATAAGTATGATAACTTTGTTTATATGCATAATAAGCATAATAATGCATAAGTATGATAACTTTGTTTATATGCATAATAAGCATAATAATGCATAAGTATGATAACTTTGTTTATATGCATAATAAGCATAATAACGCATAAATATGATAACTTTGTTTATATGCATAATAAGCATAATAACGCATAAATATGATAACTTTGTTTATATGCATAATAAGCATAATAATGCATAAGTATGATAACTTTGTTTATATGCATAATAAGCATAATAACGCATAAGTATGATAACTTTGTTTATATGCATAATAAGAATAATAACGCATAAGTATGATAACTTTGTTTATATGCATAATAAGCATAATAATGCATAAGTATGATAACTTTGTTTATATGCATAATAAGCATAATAATGCATAAGTATGATAACTTTGTTTATACGCATAATAAGCATAATAACGCATAAGTATGATAACTTTGTTTATATGCATAATAAGCATAATAATGCATAAGTATGATAACTTTGTTTATACGCATAATAAGCATAATAATGCATAAGTATGATAACTTTGTTTATATGCATAATAAGCATAATAATGCATAAGTATGATAACTTTGTTTATATGCATAATAAGCATAATAATGCATAAGTATGATAACTTTGTTTATATGCATAATAAGCATAATAACGCATAAATATGATAACTTTGTTTATACGGATAATAAGCATAATAATGCATAAGTATGATAACTTTGTTTATACGCATAATAAGCATTATAATGCATAAGTATGATAACTTTGTTAGTTAATGTTAGTGTTGTGAGGCAAGAGCAGATATAGTGCAGATGCTTGAATAGATCATATATAAAAATAAAACATATATATATATATATATATATATATATATAACACTTTTTGCAATGGATTATACACGTTTAAATTATTCTGTTCTCAAGTAATATTTACCTTGATATCTATTTTTCAAATTTCATATTTTAGCTGCAAGTATGCATGAAATTATATCTGTTTTCTCATTAAAACAGTATTATAATTCATAAGGTATAAATGATGGAAATGGTGCCACAAATGAGGGACTACTATAATTTGCGTCAATATTTACATAAATAATTTTCCCAGAATGCAACTTTGATTGACTTTACTCTGTGTTTAGATCATTGTAATTGGATAAAAATATATATATATAATCAAATAAATGATATTTTATCTTAAATATATTTATCTATTTTTTTAAATCAGTGAAAAAAGGCAATACTAAGACAATTTATTATTCATATATTCAGTTTTATTTCAATTAAAAACTAAAAGGTTAATAAAATAAAACTTATATAAAATTCATTTCAAATCAGGTAAAACATTTACAAGACCTTCATATATTAAATTAAATTGAGTTCAATTAAATTCAGGTTTGTATTAAATAAAAATAAATTACAAAAGAGTTGTTGTGTTAAGTGTTTTTAATATATTGATCTTGTTATAATGTGTTGTGAAGCCAAATATTAATTTCACTTGTGGACAACAATAAGAGTAAAAAACATAAAAGAGTTCAACAATAAAAAAATAAATGAAAACAGATCAAAAGTTTACCAGATTTAGTGAGACCTTCATATATTCAATTACATTTGATACAAGTTTCAGTAGAATTAAAAAAAGGTTTATACAATAAAGTTATATAAAAAAGAAAACGGGTAAAAAGTCCTTCGCATATTCAGTCAAATTAATTTCAAGTTTCAGTTCAATTCAGTTCACAAGTTCAAAAACATAATAAAAAATATCAATATAAAAATAAATCTTAAATGAATTAATAAATCATAAAAATACAATTAAATATAATATAATATTTATATCATATTAATAATATATTATGATAATATATTTGTGTTATTATAATAATATGTGACCCTGGAGCACAAAACAAGTTGCATATGTTCATAAATACATTTGCAGATTATTGGAAATATATGGAATAATGAAATTTGGAAAAATGCGTATTAGACATTTCTGATGGTTTATTAAAAAAATGTCTTGTCTCACTTATTTTCTGTGTATTTATTGTACCATTTTAGAATTCATATTTTTTATTAATATTTTGAATATTTAGTTTTTATTTAATTTAATTATTTGTGGTCATTAAATAGTGTGTGTTTAAATACATATCTATATTGTCCTGTCTTAGTTATCTTAGTACATAAATGATATTTATAGTATTAGTAGTATTTTATTTAATATATATATTATTTCAAGTATAATATTTGTTATGGTTTTAGTCTCAGTTTGAACTATAATAATCCTGATATAAGTACACTGTGTAAATACATGCAGTTTATTTGATACTTATTTTCTGCATTCATCTTTTATTTATTTGTTATTAGTATTATTTTTTACTTTATGATGCCCGAAAAACAAATAGTTGATATAACTGTACCTGTATACTATCTTACAGATCATCACAATACAAAAAGCCTCTTCTATTTATTAAAACAATAAAGAATAAAACAATAAAACAGTAATGTACTTACAGTAGCATGCGACAAACACTGACATCTGCTGGAGATAATGACCAATTACAGTTAGCACGTCTTAACTATTAACATTACTTATTTATCTGAATCTAGTTTTGTATTAAAGTCACTTTAATTATTAAAATATATATAATAACCAAAAGCATCTGTGTAGCAAGATTTAAATTTGAAATTTAATATGTAAAATGGCAATGTATTTGTTTTTAAATGTACATTTTCCCATTCATGTGTGCAACATTTAGTGCAAAAAAAAAAAAAAAATCAATTATATAATTTAAATTAGCCATGAACGTTAATGGTGAATATTGACCTGTTGGTGCGCATGCGTGCTGTTGCCAAGCCCCGCCTTGATGTAATGATTGACAGCTCGGGGGCGTGCGCGGCTCGAGATGCATTTTCAAACAGTCCACAATGACTTAAACTATATTCATCGAGGGGTGTTTAATGAAAATGCAATTGAAACGTCGTATATGTAAGTGTCAATGCATTTAAGAAAATAAAAGACATTTAAATCACCATTTTTCGACCCTTTTGCTGCACCTTTGGCTCAGAAAGCATTTTGAAACTCTCATTGCATTTTGCTATCGTATTTTTTTTTGCTGGCTTATCACAAGTGTCATAATCTCAAGTGTCCTACCCCTAAATCCAAATGCATTTATGACAAAAAAGCATTTAAATTATAATTTTGCTACAGTTTTTGCTTGGACATGTTAAACATATCTAACTAATTTGGGTAATATATTTTAATTTTAATTTTACAACTTATTAAGCTTGAAATTATGTTTTTAAAACTAGTGTTTAATTATTTTTGGTGGGTTTTTGTTAAATGTGAGCCAAAATCATCACAATTAAAAGAACCAAAGACTTAAACTACTTCAGTCTGTGTGCATTACATTTATTTAATACACGAGTTTCACAATTTGAGTTGAATTACTGAAATAAATACACTTTTCCACGACAATTTAATTTATTGAGATGCACCTGTATGCTTCCATAAACTATTATGTGGATAATAGACATAAAATATATAAAATTCGATAAAATAGAATCGAAACTGTAGTAAGTTTGTCGCCGGTAGGCGGCGCTCGTCTGTTGTGACGGGAAGCGCGTTCACGAGAGAGTTCACTAAGAATTAGCTTTAAAGAGAACAGATTGTTTTGCTTCAAATCTACGAGTTAAAGTTGATTCGCATAACTTCAGTTGTTACTCTACAGTCCGCATCGACAGGTAAGTCCAGAACCTCTTCTCATCTCTGAAGTGAAAACGAAAGTGTGTCACGTTTCGCAACTTTACTCTGATTTGTCTCTTTTGTTCTGGTACAATGTCACTTTGTTATTGTTAGTAGTTATAGATTCATATTGAATATTGTTTGGTGAAGCACTGTTACAGCGTGTTACTCGAGATTTGTGTAGTTTTTCTCCACTTCTTGTGATGTTACAAGGAAGTAACGGCAATGAATGATAAACATGGCGATATTGAGGCCTGGAAAGGTATGGAGATTAATAAAACATTAAAAGTGAATCTATATTTTATAGTCAATGTATTTTAACGTTATGCTGTAAAATATTTAATCGTCTAGTCATTTATTTATCCTGAGGTAAAACCATCATCAGCTCCAGAGTTCACTGATTCAAATCCTGCAATATTTAGACAATTTATTATATCTTATTAAATATATACATATATAGATAACACATCATATGTTTGTTTTATTCATTTTTTCTTAAATGTATCATATTTTATTTTCATATTATATATAATTTATTGTTGTATTGTATATGTTATATTATTTTGTGTAGTATAATAAATGTTATATTTTACACACAGACACACACGCGCATGCGCACACACACACACACACACACACACACACACACACACACACACACACACACACACACACACACACACACACACACACACACACAGACACACACACACACACACACACACACACACACACACACACACACACACACACAACACACACACACAGACACACACACACACACACACACACACAGACACACACACACACACACACACACACACACACACACACACACACACACACACACACACACACACACACACACACACACACACACACACACACACACACACACACACACACACACACACACACACACACACACACACACACACACACACATACTGTGTATGTGTAACGGATGTATGCCAGTAAGGGCTGTGTGTAAACCTCACTCCCCTGACCTCAAAAAGAGGCGCTCTAGCGACTGACGCTAGCAGCTGTAGCCTTTGGCGTTCCTTGTTAGAGTGCCCGCCTCCCGCGCCGGAAACCCGGGTTCGAGACCTGCTCGGAGCAAGAACGAGTTGTGGTGGTGTGGACCCGGGAGGGGGTGTTACATATACACACATACATGGCACAGCATAAATGAGTACACCCCTCTAAATCTTAACAAATTCAGCAATTAGTCTTTAATTAGATGACATGTTAGGGTTCTTTGGAGATATAATGTTCCAACAAGCCTGCTTGATCAATTACCAAAGAAGCATGTCAAAATTATTCAACAAAAATAAGATTTTCTCATCAAACTGATAAAATGTTGTGTTGCAAAAATAAGTACACCCTCCTGAAAGTTACTAAATAAAAAAATGTGTATTGGTTTACAGTTAAGTTTGATTAACAGGTAAGCATATTGAACCAAAACTGTTAAAGACAAGTCATTTCCTGACAATTAAAAGTGTAATAAAGCGCACTGAATCATACTTGGGAGAGAAGTGCCACGTGACTTATTTCTTAGCATAAAAGAGGACAATGTTTCAAGAGGAATACCAAAGTATTGTTTTAAGAGTGAAAATATAACAAAGTAGCACCGGCATTCAAAAACAATGGACTCGTGACAAGTCTCCTGAAATAATCAGGTCTTCACTTTAAGTTTTCATTTAGTGCGGAGTGAATGTTTGCTAAAAAAAAGAGCAGGAGAAATAACATGCGTGTCTCAGAGCCGGCAAGAGCTATGAAAAGAGTGACGCTTTATCTCACGGAGTATGACGCAGTCTGCAGAAGTGACATGCATGGTACTGTAGCCAAAGCACAATAAACTCATTTAACCTCTTCCAAGGCCCAGAGACTAAACCATAATCTGGTCTCGAGAGACCAAGTCAATCATTTCGGTGTTGCTAGAGGAGGAGTACAGTGAGAAGTGACGTTCAGTGGTAGTAAAGCTCTTATATAGAGATGAGTGAGTGCTGAAGGTGTGCTTTATCAATACTGTCATGAATTCATACACTACAAAAACCTGAAACAGAAGATGTTATCCTCCCCTCATTCTCTGCATTTTTTCAGCATGACAATGAAGATATTTATTCTCTCAAGGTGAAAATCCTTCAGTGGACATGTATTGCACTCAATCTTAGTTAAGGCGGCCATTTCCAGAACACCAAAAAGGAGGACACTTTTAGTGAGGCAAGAATAATTGCACAGGACTCTGGTGTACTCGCAACTACAATACAATTGTGATACAGTGATACATGATACAGTGATTCTGAAATAGCCTACTCTACTCATTCCCAGATAATTTGATCTACCATATATCTTGATGTAGACCTGTGTAACAGAAGAAGCAAAAAAGTGTTTGTATTTATTCAAGACATTGTGATGTCCGTTTCAAAAACTGACGACTGAGATGAACCGGTCTTGCCTGAAAACATAACATTTCTGGACTTCTGGAAATACTCAAATAAACAAATAATGAATGCCAACAATAAATAAATACACGTTTGACAGATACACACAGTGTGCAAAATCCATGAAAAGCCTCTCTACTGTTTTTTGATATTAATTCGTGCTCTTTTGTCCGGATTAAATGAGGTCTGAGGTTAACGTTATGATATGACGTAGCCAGCACGTGGAGGCTTGTTTACGTTTTTAACCAATGATATATCAGATATGTGTTTGACTGCTTTCAGCCAATCATATGTTGATCAGAGATCTTACGGCATTCGACGCTATGCTGCTGCGTCCCGATAAAGATTCTAGAGCGGCGATTCAGCGCAGCTCCAAACAGGAGGACAACTGAGTGTCTTGAGCCTGCGCCGGACGCCGGACAGGGGGCTTAATATCCGGACGTATGACCACCCTAATCTTAGTGCTCTTGAGCAGCTGTGGGGGGGTTCTGTAGAGACGAGCGGAGCAAAACTCTCCTTTAAAGACCAGGTCGTCCTCCAGGAGTTAAACAGGACAGATGTGAACATTAGGGTGTACTCATTTCTGCAGTCCTTTGTTTAAACAACATTGGCTAAATTACTTATCTTACAGATGTTGTTTTTTATACTGCATTTCAATTTGGCCATCTTTCCATTAATTATATTAGTAATCATTAAGAAAATACATCTTTTGTATTTATTCAGAGGGGGTCATGTATGCTGTGCACTGTATATATATATATATATATCACAATAGCGAGAACCAAATACAATATGTATTACATAATGTTATATATATCCATTGATGCATGATTTTATATTATATGACTAATTAAGGAATTATAAAAAAATGTTATGGGAGAAACCTGATATATAATTTTACATAATGTGAATAATTTTGGAATAATTATTATAATAAAGTAATTAGGAATGATATATCGTTATCTGTTTAATAAATATACACTGCCGCTCAAAAGTGTGGGATCAGTAAGATTTGTATGACTTTTTAAAGAAGTCTCTTCTGCTCGAAGAGATCAAACATACGGAAAAACTGTAATACTGTAAAATATTATTATCATTTAAAGTAACAGTGTTCTATTTTAATAGACTTTAATAGCTGTATTTTCAGTATCATTACTCTTCAGTGTCACATGATCTTCAGAAATCATTATAATATGCTGATTTATTATCAACATTAGATTTTTTTTTTGCTGCTGAATATTTTTTTTGGGAAGCTGTGATACTTTTTCAGGATATTTTGATGAATAAAAAGTAAAAAAAGAACAGCATTTATTCAAATTAGAAACCTTTTCTAGCAATAGAAGTATTTGTTAACACTTTGTATCAATTTAACGCATCCTCGCTGAATAAAAGTATTAATTTCTATCCCCCAAAAAAGAGACCACAAATACGGTAGTGGATATTGTTGCATAATAATTCTATTTTAAGTAAATGTTGTTCTTTTTTTACTTTTTCACAGGTTCCAAAAAATATTAAGCAGCACAACTGTTTCCAAAATTGATAACAAATCAGTATATTATTATGATTTCTGAAGATCATGTGACACTGAAGACTGGAGTAATGATGCTGAAAATACAGATTTGATCACAGAAATAAATTATATTTGAAAGTATATTGATATGGAGCACAAAAGCAGTCATAAGAGGTATATTTGTAGCAATAGACAACAATACATTATATGGGTCAAAATTATACATTTTCATTTTATGACAAAAATCATTAGGATATTAAGATCATGTTCCATGAAGATATTTAGTACATTTCCTACCATAAATATATCAAAACGTATTTTTTATTAATAATATGCATTGCTAAGAACTTCATTTGGAAAACTTTAAAGATGATTTTCTTAATATTTAGAGTTTTGCACCCTTAAATATTGTCCGAACGAACCATACATCAATGGAAATATTATTTATTCAGATTTCAGATGATGTATAAATCTCAATTTCGAAAACAACTGGTTTTGTGCTCCAGGGTCACATATAGAAAACCGCTATTATACATTACAGTAATTTTACTGTTTTGTTCTGTATTTTTTGATCAGACAAATGCAGCCTTGATGAGCAGAAGAGACTTCTACAAACATGAAAAGTCTTCCTGATCCCAGAGTTTGAGCTTATATTGCATTGTATTTCTTTATTTTCCACAGAACTGAGATCCAGTCATGGCTCAGAACAAAAGCGGCTACACTCGCTTTGAAAACCCTCCTCATGTCTCCGGCGTGGATCAGCCTCCGGCGTATGAAGCCGCTGTTCCTCCGGACGCTGGCGTTCCCGTCGTTATCTCCATCGGACCGCCGTACCCTCCGCCCAACGCTTTCGGGAATCCCGCGTACGGACCGGGAGGCGGTGGATATCCAGCGCAGCCGTATATGACCGGTCCATACAGCGGCGGAGCCTACGAACAACCGCTGCCATACGGTCAGTGCTGCCCGCGAGGATTACATGGGAAATATAATATCTTACAGATTACTACAGGAGCGTAGCCAGAAAGGAGACTCTGGATGTGCATCAGAAAAACTGGGTGTGCCACATTTGTCAGATTAATGCAAAAAAACCAACAACAAAAACATGTTGGGTATTACGTATTAATAGTTTAACCATTTCATTTGTGTAGCCACCACTGTCTTTCACTTTGGTATGACTTTCAAAATCACTATTCTGAAGTGAACGGGCTTTCATCACTCCGTGAAATAGTTTAGGAGCATGATACTGATTTTAAATCAAATCTTTGCAATTATGACAAAAAATCTTTCATCTAATACCGGAATGAAAAGGTTCATCTTTAAAATAAAATTTCAACTTCAATCTTTCAGCCGACTGACTAAGAAAAATTACTAGTTTATTAACGAATAATTAAAATGTTTTATTTTGGCTTTCCCCAACATTCATAATCATTAGCCTACTTTTTATTAATCAATTTATGTGTGACTAGGAAATCTTTAGTCGGGGACAGGCCTTCTTGGCACAAGGAACCGATCCATTTTTAAATAAAATGCTGTCAATTCGGAAAGTCGCCTGCTAATCACGTCATGTTATATTGCAATGCAGAGTTATGAATGTGTAATAATAAGTAAAATGTGTTTAATTTATTTCATTTCTGTGTATGTGTGTGCAATGTGCGTGTGCTTTGGTCTTTCTTGGGGGTGCTGAAGCATCTGCTAGCCAACTATTTCAATTACTCTATTACAGTAATGTACTTTTATATTGTTTTCAACTGTTAATCATGTTTAAACATGTAAAGCAGGTCAGACTTTCAAAATCACCTGAATTACGATTATAATAATCAAATCATTTTAAAGCAAGGCCACCACAAAATCAGACTTTAGCACTTTGTATGACTTTAGAGATCATTCTGAGGTTAAATACAGGTTTAAAACCATAACTAGAAATAGTTTAGGAGCAATGATACTGATTTTGAAATCAAATCTTTGCATAGTTATGACAGAAAACACTGGCATCTAATGTCTTGGGAAAAACAGTTCATCTTAAAATAAAGCATATTCATAAATGTAAATAGGAAATAAAACCGTAATTGAATAAGCATGTGTTGTATTCTGGGTCCTAAACTTTTGAAATATTAGTGTTTCATACTTTAGAGCAGTCAATGCAATTTATGAACGATATCAATCATATCTGTGTGTGTGTGTGTGTGTGTGTGTGTGTGTCTGTGTGTGTGTGTGTCTGTGTGTGTCTGTGTCTGTGTGTGTGTGTGTGTGTGTGTGTCTCTCTGTGTGTGTGTGTGTGTCTGTGTGTGTGTGTGTGTCTGTCTCTGTGTGTGTGTGTGTGTGTGTGTGTGTGTCTGTCTGTGTGTGTGTGTGTGTGTGTGTGTGTGTGTGTGTGTGTGTGTGTCTCTCTCTCTGTGTGTGTGTCTCTGTGTCTCTCTCTGTGTGTGTGTGTGTGTGTGTATGTGTCTCTGTGTGTATGTGTCTGTGTGTGTGTGTGTGTGTCTGTGTGTGTGGACATATGTGTAATAAAAAGTGTGTGTGTTAAAAATACCTTAAAGTAACTACAAATGAGCTTGTAAAACAAATATCTTTAAAAGTGTGTGAAAAAATTCAGATGTAACCTCCTTCGTAATCGTTAACATTTTCATAAGTAACTGTAATTTATGAATGACACATTTCTTCCTCTGATTACAGTTACATTTATTTTGTACTTAAATGATGTAATTTAGTAACATGTAACTAGTTACTCTGCATACAGTGTGTGCGTCTCGGCCTCACACTCTCTCTCTCTGTGTGTGTGTGTGTGTGTGTGAGCTGTGTGTGTGTGTGTGTGTGTGTGTGTGTGTGTCTGATCCGGTGTGTGTGTGTGTGTGTGTGTGTGACTGCGAGCAGTTCATCAGCTTTGGACTCGATAATAAAGCCGTCAGAAGACTGTTCATCCGCAAGGTAAACACTGATACAGAGCAGTAAAAGAATCGAAACAAGAGCCAAGTTCATCAGAAAGCATCATGTTCAGATGCATATTTTAAGTTTTAAAGTTTTAGTAATTTCGTTGTTTTTGTCGTATGTTTTAGTTTTTTAAATGTCTTTTTATTTTAGTATATCATGTTAAACTAAATGAAAATGAGAAATGTTATAGTTATTATAATATATTATTATAGTTTTTATTAATATTTTTTAATTTGTCTTTCATTTTATGTTTTAAATTTGAGTTAAAGGTATTTCTTTAGGTGTTTTTGTCATTTTTATTTTGACTTGTTTTTAATAATCTTTAGTTCAGTTTTAGTTATTTTAGTACATTAAATTAAACTAAATGAAAATTAGAAATGTTTATTTATATTTTCCATTTCAATTGTAGTAAAAGGTTTAGTAATTTTGTATTTGTAATTTTTTAATGTCTTTATTTTTGATTTTGAGAAATGTTTGAATTAGTTAATATCTTTATATATTTTTATTTAAGTTTTAGCAATTTTGTTGTTTTGTCATTTTTATATTTTATTTTTTCATATCTTTAGATTAGTTATTTTAGTTTTAGTCATTTCAATACACTAGTAAACTAATTGAAAATGAGATGTTTCCATTTCTATATTTTTCATTTTAATTTTTGTAAAAGTTTTAGTAATTTTGTTGGTGCTTTTTGTCATTTTCATTAGTTTTAAATATGTCTGCATAGTTTTTATGAATTTTTCGTTTCAGTTTTAGTTATTTTAGTACACCTTAGTACATTAAATTAAACTAAATGAAAATTAGAAATGTTATTTATATTTTCCATTTCAATTGTAGTAAAAGGTTTAGTAATTTTGTATTTGTAATTTTTTAATGTCTTTACTTTTGATTTTGAGAAATGTTTGAATTAGTTAATATTTTTCAATATTTTTATTTAAGTTTTAGCAATTTTGTTGTTTTGTCATTTTTATATATTTTTTTTCATGTCTTTAGATTTTTTATTTTAGTTTTAGTCATTTCAATACACTAGTAAACTAATTGAAAACTAGATGTTTCCATTTCTATATTTTTCCTTCTAATTTTTGTAAAAGTGTTAGTAATTTTGTTGGTGCTTTTTGTAATTTTCATTAGTTTTAAATATGTCTGCATAGTTTTTATGAATTTTTGTTTCAGTTTTAGTTATTTTAGTACACCATTGTTTATTTCTGTTTGAGTTATTTTAACACAAGGTTATCTTTATATATATTTTTTTCAGTTATTGTTTAATTGTGACCCTAGACCACAAAACCAGTCATAAGGGTCCATTTTCGAAATTGAGATTTATGCATCATCTGAAAGCTGAATAAATAATATTTCCATTGATGTATGGTTTGTTATGATCGGACAATATTTGAAAGGGTGCCAAAAAATCTAAATATTGAGAAAATCATCTTTAAAGTTGTTCAAATTAAGTTCTTAGCAATGCATATTACTAATCAAAAATTATGTTTTGATATATTTACGGTACAAATATCTTCATTGAATATGATCTTAATATCCTAATGATTCTTGGCATAAAATAAAAATGTATAATTTTGACCCTTGCAATGTTGTTGGCTATTGCTACAAATATACCTGTGCTGCTTAAGACTGCTTTTGTGCTCCAGGGACACATTTTATTTCAATAATGAAAATGTTTTGATTAGCAGTGAGCAGCCGTGAGTTTAATTTGTGTTCTGCAGGTTTTTTCGGTCTTGAGTCTTCAGCTGGCCGTCACCTGCGGCTTCGTGGCCGTCTTCACTTTCGAGCCTCATGTCAAGCTGTTCGTGAAGCAGAACGTCTGGACGTACTGGGTGGGCTACATGGTCTTCCTCGTGCCCTACATAATGATCCTGTGCTGCGGAGAGTTTCGCAGAAAGCATCCGTGGAACCTCATTTCTCTGGTGAATTTATCATTTGCGTTGTTAAATATAAAACAGATTTAAAGGGGTGGTTGATTGCGATTTCATTCATTTAACATTAGTTAGTGTGTAATGTTGCTGTTTGAGCATAAATAATATCTAAAAAAAGTTACGATGCTGAAAGGTCAATGCAAACGGAGATATGGTGTTTTAACATTATGGCAGTTTAATGCCTACAAAAATGGCTGGTAGGGACTACAACGAGTTACTTCCCCGATAAACCCCGCCCCCGGGAACATGCAGCAGAGGGGGTGTGGCCATGCTGCGCTGCTTTAGAGAAGAGGAAGAGTTTAGACCATAAACTGTAAAAAAATGAATGTAGTGTCCGTGACGTGACCCGTCGGTTTCTGAAGAGGACTTTTGAAGCTCAAAGTGGGCGGAGCCGGCCGTCGCCATCTTGGCAGCGCGTCACTCCCGGATAATCAAAAATGGGAGGTGGGTGGAGCTAGTTGCTGAAACCACGCCTACATAGCGCGACAGTGGTGACGGCAGCGGCAATCCACCTGTCACTCAAGTGGCCACGCCTTTAATTATGCAGAGCTTTAAGGCTTTAAACCGGATGAGTAATAAAAAAATTCACCCTCCTCACAGTTGTCATGAAGGGCAAAATTAGCTATATAGACCAAAACCACTTTTTGTACAAGGCTGTAAACACATTTTTTTCTGCTTTAAAGTTGGGCATTTTAATATGGGGTCTATGGGTCTGACTCCCTTTTGCAGCCAGTCGATGAATTGCAGTTATAGTCACTTCCGTGTTGGTTTCAGGAGAGAGCGAGAGGTTGCCGCTTGGTTTAGATGCGCACTAGAGGCGTTTTAGCCAATCACAACACACTGAGCCAGCTAACCAATCAGAGCCCATCGTGTATTTCTGAGGGAGGGGTTTCATAAGTGAAGTCATGAAAACTTCAGAGCGTTTATCAGAGAAGGGACAGAGCAGTGTGAAATAAAGGGAAATTATGAATCATTAACACATGTTAAACTGCACCCCATTAAACACAATCAAGCCATGAAAAAAAACAGTCAACCACCCCTTTATTTTCTCCTCTCATGCATGTTTTCTTGCGTCTCAGAGTATCCTGACGCTGGCGATGTCTTACATGGTGGGTGTGATTTCCAGCTTCTACGACACTGATATCGTGATGATGGCCATCGGCATCACGGTGCTCGTCTGCTTCACGGTCATCGTCTTCTCTCTGCAGGTCAGCGCTCGTCTTTCTGTTTTAATAACACCACTCTTTCACGACTGTGATCAAGATCCGTTCGAGTAACAAACACTGCAACCGAAACATCTGCCCAGTCTTATTTTAGTATCATTTATTATAGTTTTCTTGTATTATTTTGATATTTTGAGTTTTTCGCTCAATTTTATTTAAAGTTTCAGTAATTTAGTTGTTATTTCATTGTCATTTTTTGTATTTTATTTAAAGAATGTCTATATATAATTAGTTTTACTTTTAGATTTAGTTATTTTAGTATTTCAAACGAAAATGAGAAATGTTTGAATTCATTTTTATATTTTTTATTTTAGTAATTTTGTTGCGTTTCTGTCATTTTTATTATGTTTTAAACATGTTTATATAATTCTTAAATATTTGTTATTTCAGTTTTAGTTATTTTAGTTCATCAAGTTAAAGTAATGGAAATAAGTATATTTATATTTTATTTCAGTTATTGTTTATTTTACTTTAAATGTATTTTATTTTGGTTGTTTATTTATTTGTTTATTTAATTTAGTGTTTATTTTATTTCAAGTAAATACATTTCTTTTCAATGGTTTTAGATTTAGTTAGCGATAGTAACCCTGAAATAAAATAAAACATTAAAAAAGTAACTTAATTTTAAAGTTTTGATCATTTTGTTGTGTATTTTTGTCGTTTATTTGTTTTTATTTACATGTAATACTATATACTGATGTTCAACTAAATAACAAATTAGAAATGTACATTACATATACAAAAATTTTAA
Organism: Gymnocypris eckloni scoliostomus; assembly: GCA_027564155.1. Lineage (NCBI taxonomy): Eukaryota > Metazoa > Chordata > Actinopteri > Cypriniformes > Cyprinidae > Gymnocypris > Gymnocypris eckloni. The sequence goes on from CM050424.1 coordinate 16,818,773, forward strand.
AACTACGTTTTATTTCAGATAACTTATTTTGTAGCTTTTAAAAAATATATATGGTTTAGTTTTAGTTGATGATAGTGAGAATGAAATGATGTGCTAAAAGTATTTCTGTTGTATTGTTCAGTATATTTTAGTAAATATTAGTTATGGAAAAACATCTTGTAGAGTAACAAAAGAATCCGAAGCAGACGAGTTACAGCTGACTTTAATAACTGTTTCCTGTCCAATCGCAGACCAAATATGACTTCACTTCCTGTTACGGCGTGCTGTTCGTCTGCTCCATCGTCCTGATGTTCTTTGGGATCCTGTGCATCTTCCTGTACAGCAGGATTCTGGACCTCATCTACTCGACGCTGGGCGCGCTGATCTTCACCTGCGTAAGTCTAGAAACACCTCTGTTCACGACTGACTTTCACAAGCAAATGACGAACTACTAATTCAGTAAATCATGAAGGTGTAACATTAAAATAAATAATTCCCACATAAAAACAACCAAAATAAAACACTTACTAACATCTCGGTTACGTATGTAACCCTCGTTCCCTGAAGGAGGGAACGGAGACGTCATGTCGGATGACCGACGAAATTGGGATCTCGCCAGAGACCTATCCGCCACTGTAACTAACTAAATGAGCCAATGCACATTGGCATGTGATCATTGCATCCAGCTGCCGCTGATCACAGCGTGAGTATAAGAGGCAGCAGGTGCACCGCATTAATCATGCTTTCAGCGGTGGTACAGCAACTGTGGCGACGGGACGTGACGTCTCTCTTCCCTCCTTCAGGGAACAAGGGTTACATACGTAGCCGAGACGTTCCCTTTCAGTCGGTCACTCCGAGTCATGTCGGATGACCAACGAATTGGGATCCCTACCAAAGCGCCACAGGAGCGGCCCCTCCCAGCACCCTGTGTAGGCCTCCTGATCCTTCCTATAAGGCAGGCGATAGAACCGGGCTACACAGAGAACATTAACTACTGCTGTCCCTAGCTTAGCAACCCAAACAGTAGGACTTGAATAACACTGGGAAAGTGCGCCCTTCCACTTGGAAGAGGCACACTGCGGAGTCACCTCCTCCCAGAGGGGGTTAAGTGACATTTACTCACGTGAAGTAACCCCGTAGGGCCCTAATGCACATGGAAGTCTCTGAGATGGCTCAGGCTGCATCATTAGACACGGCAGAACATGGTCTACCTGGGGAAAACGCGGCTCTAATAGGAATACCGTGGAAAACACATATGGGATCCCAACAGGGTCACTCATATGGGCACTAGCCTCACACCAGATTTCAAGAATTCATTGGCTGAAGGCCTGGCAGATGCTCTGCCATGTCTGGACGCCGGAGTGCTGGAGGACTCGACAGGGTTTGCCCGGTTAGGGAACTCTCTGGAGAATAAGGCGTTAAGGACGCCGCAAGCCGACTCTGAACAGGGCCTCTCAGTGCCACTACCTGTTTGAGGTGAGAACACAGGAGGAAACCGGTTCGACACATAGGCTATAGAACCTAGCGAATGTGTTGGGAGTTGCCCAACCCGCAGCTCTACAGATGTCTGCTAGTGAGGCACCACGAGCCAGCGCCCAGGATGATGTGACACCCCTAGTGGAGTGAGCACGCAACCTGAGCGGGCAGGGCACACCTTGTGCTTCATAGGCCAAGGTAATAGCATCCACTATCCAGTGGGCCATCCTCTGCTTGCAGACAGCCTTCCCCTTCTGCTGTCCTCCATAACAGACAAAGCGCGTACTGGACAGAGCAAAGCTAGGGCTGGGTCTGCCTCCTCCAGGGGCAGCGCTTGCAGGTTCACTACCTGGTCCCTGAAGGGAGTGGTAGGAACCTTGGGCACATAGCCGGGTCGGGGCCTCAGTGTGGCACTGGAGTCACCCGGCCCAAACTTAAGGCATGAATCGTCGACCAAAAATGCCTGCAGGTCCCCCACCCTCTTGATCGAGGCCAACGCAGTCAGGAGTAGGGTAGAAAGTAGTAGTAAGTAAGGCTCAAGGTAGAGTAGTAGTAAGGCTCAAAGGGGGCAGTTAGTAGGGCTCTTAGAACCAATGCCAAATCCCAATAGGGTAGGGAGGGAGGCCTAGGAGGATTCAACCTCCTGGCCCCCCTAAGAAACCTGAAACCAGATTGTGCTTCCCCACCAACTTCCCCTCTACGGGGTCGTGGTGAGTGGAAATAGCGGCCACATAGACTTTAAGGGTGGAAGGGGACAGCCTACACTCCAACCCTTGTTGCAAAAAAGAAAGCACAGCTCTGATCGAACATCTCCAGGTGTCCTCCTGGTGTGAGGATCACCATTTGACGAACAGGTTTCCACTTCAGAGCATAGGCCCGTCTTGTGGATGGTGTACGTGCTGAAGCGATAGTGAGTACTACCAAGACCACTAACAAGACCTGCTCCTCGTCCTCCCTGATCTTGCACAGTGTCTGTGCTAGTAGGCTCACTGGGGGGAACGCATATTTGCGCAGGCCCCGGGGGCCAGCTGTGTGGTAGTGCATCCGTGCCGAGCATTGTCTCGGTTAGGGAGTAGAACTCCTGGCAGTGGGTGGTTTCTGGAGATGCAAACAGGTCCACCTGAGCAGCTCCGAACCATCCCCAAATCAGCTGAACTGCCTGGGGATGGAGTCTCCACTCGCCTGGAAGTGCTGCTCGAGACAGCTCGTCGGCTGCCCGATTGAACACTCCTGGGATGTGGATGGTACGAAGGGACCTCAGATGCTTCTGACTCCAAAGGAGGAGATGGCGGGCGAGTTGCGACATGTGACGGTAGCGTAAACCGCCTTGCCGGTTGATATACGCAACGGTCGCAGTGTTGTCCGTACGGACCAGAACGTCCTTGCGCTGAAGGCACCCTCTGAGGCGGCTCAAGGCAAGGTGTACTGCCAGCAACTCGAGGCAATTGATATGCCAACGCAGTTGGGGACCCGTCCAAACCCCTGATACTGCGTGCCCGTTGTACGTGGCTCCCCAGCTGGTGGCCGAGGCATCCGTGAATACCACAGCATGTCTGGATACCTGCTCCAGGGGCACTCCTGCCCGAAGGAACGAGGGATCTGAACACGGGCTGAAGGTCTTGCGGCAGGCCGGTGTAATCTGAACCCGGTGAGTACCACGTTTCCACGCCCACCTCGGGATTCGGCCATGGAGCCAGTGCTACAGTGGTCTCATATGGAGCAGACCGAGCGGGACTGTCGCCGCAGCTGCAGCCATATGCCCCAGGAGCCTCTGAAAGAGTTTCAGTGGAACCGCCGTCCTGCCTGATAAAGTCTTGAAGCAGTTCAGCACCGACTGAGCTTATTCCTGGATGAGGCGTGCTGTTTGGTTGACCGAATCCCCGTCTCAGGGCCTCTTGCACTTGCGCTTGCCGCCGGGTTTGGCGGGGGCCTGTAAACATGCGAATGTGTTGAGAAATGATTGAAGTAATAACTTAAAAGCTCAGGGGTTATTCGAGCTAATATTTTAGCATTCAAATGTTTTAAATAAACTCTTAATTCTGATTCATATACAAGAGAATAAATGAAATAAGGTCCTCTTATATTGCAGTTCTTGGCCGTGGACACGCAGCTGCTGCTCGGGAACAAGAATCTGTCCCTGAGTCCCGAGGAATACGTCTTCGCCGCGCTCAACCTGTATCTGGACATCATTCAAATCTTCTTATACCTTCTGCGGATCTTGGGAAGAATCCGTGGCTAAAAGTGAAGAAACACATGCGAGCGGTTACAGATGAAGAGTCTCCTTTACTTCTGTGTTTTATATTTGCTTTCTTGTTTCCTCTTTCATACGTCCTGAAACGTAGCTTCATCACCTGTCCATCAGTGCTGCTGATATAATCAAGAGCAAATGCACTGGTCTTGATTTCTATACATTCAGTTTTTATTTTAAGAAGGGAATAAAGACATTTTATCAACAAAATCATTCTTTTGGACTTTTTTTGTGTCCCTGGAGCACAAAAGCAGTCATAAGCAGCACAGCTATATTTGTAGCAATAGACAACAATACATTGTATGGGACAAAATTATAAATTTTTATTTTAATGCCAAAAATCATTAGGATATTAATATCATGTTCCATGAAGATATTTGTACCATAAATATATCAAAACTTATTTTTGATTAGTAATATGCATTGCTAAGAACTTAATTTGAACAACTTTAAAGATGATTATTACGTCCGCTAGGGGTAAGACGCAATAAATTAAAAGGACAAGACTTCCGGCAGGCAGTCAGACCAAAAAGAACCCAAACAAAATCACAATCACTTATAAGGTACATTTATTATAGAGAAATTAGGGAAAACCACCAATAATTAGCAGATCTCCTTAAGGGACCCACGGTCCAACCAAAAATAATATTAAAGCAATACAAATTTGTTGGCAAAGTAATATAAAGAGGAAAATTAACTAGCTTAATCTAGTGGCATCTTTCGTCAGAGAGACCCAAGGCCAAAATAACAAACAAAACCAATCTAAAAATAAACCAGCAATATAACTAACCTACCACAAAGAAAGGAAAGGAAAACAAATACAATCAATCTAACCTAACTACTCTTAACATAAACATCATACAAATGAGGGTTTAAACAAAAGAAAGCAGGTCTCTCCTACATTTCTACCACACTCCAAACAAAACCATTAATCAAACGAGATACATTCAAAAGCACTAAAGACAGTTTGGTCTGGCAGCCAACGGGAAGTCTGGAGTAGTGCGACCGGCCCGAAGTCACACCCTCCCTCTTCTGAAGAACGGAGGATCCATTTTATAGAGAACCGTCAGCTGATCACTCAATTACTGCTAATAAGCAGCAAGACATAACAAATCAGCGGTGATCTGAAACTCAAAGAAAACATCCAACAGAATACAAATAATATGAAAAACACAAGAAACAAACATCATAACGTAACACCCCCACCGCTAAAAATCAACGTACAGTTGATTAATCAAGTTACACCGAACGAGATAAAGTATCGGCCAAAATGTTTTCTTTTCCTTTCTTGTAACGAATTTCTATGTTAAACTCCTGTATGATTAATGCCCAACGCATGATGCGTTGATTAGAATTACGCATGCGGGACAGAAAAACCAACGGGTTATGATCTGTAAATGCTACAAGAGGTAACGAACTTGAACCCACATATACTTCAAAATATTGTAAGGCAAGAAGTAACGCCAAAGCTTCTTTCTCAATTGTGCTATAATTCAACTGATGCTTCAGAAATTTTCGCGAGAAGTAGCACACAGGGTGATCAATTCCATGCGCGTCCTCCTGTAACAGAACGGCACCAGCACCAGTAGCGCTAGCATCCACCTCCAGCTTGAACGACATTGAGAAATTAGGAGCAGAGAGTACTGGCGTACTGCACAGTAGTGATTTGACAGACTCAAAAGCTTGCTGACATTCACTAGACCACACATAATCTCGATGTTGACAAAGCAAGTTGGTCAGAGGCAACACAACATCCGAGAAGTGTTTGCAGAAACCTCTGTAGTATCCTGCCATACCAAGGAAACGTCTAAGCTGCCGTTTAGTCGTCGGGGCAGGAAATTGTACAATAGCCTGCACTTTAGCAGCAATAGGACGAACTTCACCTTGGCCGACCTGCTTTCCCAAATAAGTCACGGTAGCCTTTCCGAACTCGCACTTTGCGAGATTCAGGGTCAACGAAAAAACTTGCAGACGGTCAAACACCATGCGAAGCGTTTTTAAATGTTCGTTCCAATCAGAAGTGTACACAACAATATCGTCTAAATAAGCGTCACAATTAGGAATGCCTGACAGCACCCTATTCATCAGACGCTGAAACGTAGCTGGAGCGTTTCGTAATCCAAACGCCATGACGGTGTACTGTAGTAGGTTATCAGGTGTAACAAAAGCAGATATTTTAGCTGCACGAGGAGTCAAGGGCACCTGCCAATATCCCTTGAGTAAATCTAGCTTTGAAACAAAAGTAGCTGACCCCACCCGGTCAACACAATCCTCCATACGAGGCAGAGGGAAAGAATCGGGCTTCGTAATCGCATTGACTTTTCTGTAATCAGTGCAAAAACGAGCAGTACCATCACTTTTCGGAACGATAATACAGGGGGAACTCCAAGCACTAGAGCTCGGAACAGCCAACCCATTTTCAAGTAGGTACTTCACCTCATCCCGCATTATCTGACGTTTCGTCGGGTTCACTCGGTAAGCATGCTGCTTCTTTGGTGGATGGTCTCCCACGTCGATGTCATGGTACACTGCAGTCGTTCTGGTTGGTACATCAGAAAACAAAGTCAAATATGTTTTGATTAACTGACAAATCTCTGCTCGGATGGGTTCGGACAGATATAACAAATGGGACTTCAAATCCTTAAGAATCTCAGAGTTTTGCAAACGAGCACCAGTAACAGAACCACTTCGCATGGTTAACCCATCTGTATCAGGGCAGTCAAGAACAGGTGCAGACGTAACAGATACAGGTGCAGCTGGGACAACAGAACATTTCATTTCGTGGTCACGTGTAACATATAACTTCAGCATATTTATGTGACAAACGCGAGTTTTCCTCTTACGGTCAGGTGTACGAATTACATAATCGGTTTCACTAAGTTTGGCATCAATGACATACGGGCCTGAAAACTTCGCCCGTAAGGCTGATCCGGGGACAGGAAGCAAAACCAAGACCATGTCGCCCTTATTAAAAGAACGTGCAACAGCCTTTTTGTCAAATCTGGTTTTCATCTTTGCTTGAACAGATGCCATAGAAGCACGAGCTAATTCACACACACGATGCAAACGTTCACGAAATGAACTAACATAGTCCAAAATATTAGTGACATCATTAGATTCACAGCCCATCATTTTCTCTTTCAATAGCTTCAACGGCCCCCTTACAGTGTGACCAAAAACTAATTCAGCAGGGCTGAATCCGAGTGACTCTTGCTGAGTTTCACGCACCGCAAACAACAATAAGGGTAACCCCTCATCCCATTCTTTTTCTGACTGGGCACAAAAGGTACGCAACATTGATTTTAACGTTTGGTGAAACCGTTCTAACGCGCCCTGCGATTCTGGATGGTATGCGCTAGAGACTTCATGTTTTATATTGAGCTGTGATAACACTTGTTTAAATAACCGAGACATAAAATTTGTGCCCTGGTCGGTCTGCACCACCTTTGGTAAACCAAAGGTAGAGAAGAATTTCGTTAAAGCTTGCAGAACTGCCTTAGTTTTTATAGTGCGTAACGGCACCGCTTCCGGGAAACGAGTATTAGAGCACATCATAGTTAATATGAACTTATGTCCGGACTTAGTCCGTGGCAAAGGACCAACGCAGTCCAATATCACGCGCTCAAATGGCTCACCAACAACAGGAATGGGGCAGAGAGGCGCTGGAGATATCGATTGATTTGGCTTGCCCACAATCTGACAAGTATGGCATGACCGACAATATTTTACAACATCAGATCTTAAACCAGGCCAAAAGAAATGACGTAAAATCCGATAGTATGTTTTTTTTATGCCCAAATGGCCTGAGAAACTGTGATCGTGAGCTAACATCAACACATGAGAGCGAAATTGAGTGGGCACGACTATCTGATAAACTGCATCAGCTTCACATTCAGAAGTCGCTGGTGTTCTTTTTCGCATTAACAACCCGTCATCACAAAAATAAGCAACAGGTTTCTCAAACACATCATCTTTTTTTACGACAGCAGCTCGACAACGAGCTAAGGAACCATCATGTTTTTGTGCGCTTGCTAAAGTGACTCTATCAATACTCAGAGATAGATCAATTTCAGCACTAGGTACGGTGGACAGTGACTCAGAGCGCCCGTGTTCTACCTCTTCAGGGAACTCATGGCAAACGTCAGCGCTGTCAGGGGAAACTAGAAAACTGTCTGAGAGTTCAACCACGTCGCTATATTTACGTGACTGTGCTCGTGTGACCACACATGCAGGAAATACCGAGGTTAAGTTAGAAACAGAGTCTACAACATTTTGTGGTTCAGAAAGCGGATTCTCAACTACTTCAGGAAACGGCAGTACTTTTTCACCTGCCAGGTCATTACCAAGAATCAGATCAACTCCTTTAATAGGCAGTTGCGAACGAACAGCTATTTTAACAAATCCGGAAACAAGATCAGATTGAATATTTACATAATGTAAAGGAACCCTGACTATTCCTAATTCAATCCCTTGAACCAGCACATCAGAACCACAATACGAATCCCTAGTAAATGGTAAGACACTGCCCAGCACAAAGGATTGAGCCGACCCAGTATCTCGAAGAATACGAATGGGAATTTTATCTTCCTGTTCAGTAAGGAAAACTACTCCGCTAAAAACAAACGGATCATATCCAGAATCAATTACTTGTTCGTCAAAACTAACTGGCAGACTCGTAACACGAGCAAATCCAACACTCTTCGGCCCCTGCCGTCTCGGAGACTGATTTTTCCTTTTCAGAACTGGACATCCCGCAATGAGGTGACCAACCTCGTGACAATAAAAACACTCACGTGATTCAGCTGGGTTTGCCGTTATAGCTTTTACGGTTCTCAAGTTCTTTTCAGCACCAAAATGAGAAGATTCACGGCGCACAGACGCTACAAAAACATTTTTATGGGTCAATACAAATTCGTCAGCTGAAACAGCGGCTTGCGCAAGCGTGTTTACTTTTCGTTCATTTAAATGTACCACAATCTTTTCTGGCAACGTGTTTTTAAAATCTTCCAATAGCACAAGTTCACGAAGTTGCTCGAAATCATTTATCTTGTTGGACTGGCACCACTTATCAAAAAGAGTTCCCTTCTCATGGGCAAACTCCACAAAAGTCTGATTGGCGGCTTTTAAATGACCACGGAATTTTTGACGGTAAGCTTCGGGAACAAGCTCATAGGCTCTAAGAACCGAGGCCTTCAAAATATCATAGTCTAAACTATCCTCGATGGACAAAGCTGCAGAAACTTCCTGAGCTTTACCGGTCAGTCGGCACTGCAGCAAGAGCGACCAAATCTCTTTTGGCCAATGCAAAGCGGCAGCTATCCGCTCGAACGCACTGAAGTAAGAATCGATCTCCGTTTCCCTAAAAATAGGAACCAAACGAATCTGCCTACTGATATCAACCTCACCTGTACCTGGGGTATGTGGAACAGGAGAAACCACTGGTGAAACACTAGGTACTGATGTCATCGGGGTTTGTAATCCACTCACCGGTCTAGGTGAAACGCGACGAGCCTCAAGTTCACACTGCCTAACACGCAGCAGTTGTGTATCATGTTCTTGCTGCTTAACTCGCAAATCAAGCTCTTTAAGTTGTATGGCCAATTTCAGATCTGCTGTGTTTAGACCTAGCAATGGATTCGGATCTACAGTCGGAACTTGAGCTGAAGCCTCTGCTTTATCTCCGTCTGTCCCAGAAACAGCGTCCACATCCCTTGACTTCGGTTCAATTATCAAAACCCCATCCGCCACTAAATTTTCCTGCACCACATCTCTTATTACCTTTTTGGTAGCCCCTTTAGAAATGGTTATATCATAATAATCTGCGACAAGAATTAAGTCAGATTTACGGCATGTATATAATGCCTCTACAGTAGGAGACTGTTTAAAATACTCTAAACTAAACTCCATAGTTAAACTCGCTACACTCCTCCTTTCACAAGTAAAAACCGCCAATCAGAAATGACAAAATAATTCTCACCAACAAGATAAATCATACTTACGAATGAATTAGATGAAACGGTCAAATGGACGAGCCCCCATTTTATTACGTCCGCTAGGGGTAAGACGCAATAAATTAAAAGGACAAGACTTCCGGCAGGCAGTCAGACCAAAAAGAACCCAAACAAAATCACAATCACTTATAAGGTACATTTATTATAGAGAAATTAGGGAAAACCACCAATAATTAGCAGATCTCCTTAAGGGACCCACGGTCCAACCAAAAATAATATTAAAGCAATACAAATTTGTTGGCAAAGTAATATAAAGAGGAAAATTAACTAGCTTAATCTAGTGGCATCTTTCGTCAGAGAGACCCAAGGCCAAAATAACAAACAAAACCAATCTAAAAATAAACCAGCAATATAACTAACCTACCACAAAGAAAGGAAAGGAAAACAAATACAATCAATCTAACCTAACTACTCTTAACATAAACATCATACAAATGAGGGTTTAAACAAAAGAAAGCAGGTCTCTCCTACATTTCTACCACACTCCAAACAAAACCATTAATCAAACGAGATACATTCAAAAGCACTAAAGACAGTTTGGTCTGGCAGCCAACGGGAAGTCTGGAGAAAAGTGCGACCGGCCCAAGTCACACCTCCCTCTTCTGAAGAACGGAGGATCCATTTTATAGAGAACCGTCAGCTGATCACTCAATTACTGCTAATAAGCAGCAAGACATAACAAATCAGCGGTGATCTGAAACTCAAAGAAAACATCCAACAGAATACAAATAATATGAAAAACACAAGAAACAAACATCATAACGTAACAATGATTTTCTCAATATTTAGATTTTTTTGCATCCCCAGATTCCAGATTTTCAAATATTGCCCGATCATAACAAACCATACATCAATGGAACGATTATTTATTTAGATTTCAGATGATGCATAAATCTCAACTTCACAAAATTGACCCTTATGACTGGTTTTGTGCTCCAGTGACACATATGGTTTATATATTAATAAAAAACTGCTCAAAATAAAACTAAGACTTCTTGAATGACTCAATATGATGATATCTGTAATTATGAATACTTTTAAGATGTTAAAGATGTTTTCTGATAAAATGGGCCACTAAATTTATAATCTGAGAACTTTATTTACGTTATTTGTTTAGTTGCTAGTCCTAAATAAATACATAGTAATAATCATCATTATCATCACAATAGAACCAATAATAATAATCATTATTGCTAATAATGATACTTTATATATTTTGCTAGTGTGTCGGCTAAAATGAGCCACTTTTTTATAAACTTAAACAGATATTTGTCGACTCCCTTCATAAGAGCTAATATTAAAATAATACTGAGAAAATATTAATTCAAGCTTGGACATGTCAACATATATTGTATGAATGCAGCAACACTAACAAATTGCTCATAAACATTGTAATACATTTATAATAATATATAAATATTCAGTGCATTTTGGTAGATATATTGCTAAGATGCAATAAATATGTATTGTGTATGAATATGTAAACAATAAATAATATAAAACGTCAAAAACAAGTCATTTGCTAATCCATCAGCTAAAATGGCCATTATGTTTCAGATAAAACTTTATAAACAGAGAATATATGTAAATATAAGTAGAATAAGTACACTGAAAAAAATATTCAATTTTTTTAAGATAAGTGTTTGCAAACAATTTATTGATTTCAACCACTTCCCTTTAAAAAATAGTACATTCAATGAATAATTTTATCATTTATAAACTTTAACAGATATTTGTCGACTCCCTTCATTAAAACTGTTAAAATAATATTTGGAAGATGAAAATTCAAGCTTAGACATGTCAACATATATTGTATGAATGCAGCAACACTAACAAATTGCTCATAAACATTGTAATACATTTATAATAATAAAAATATATATAAATATTCAGTGCATTTTGGTAGATATATTGCTAAGATGCAATGAATATTTATATATTGTGTATGAATATTTATACAATAATAATATAAATATATAATTAACAATATAACAATTTAAAACGTCAAAAAACAAGTCAGAAAGCTACTATTGTGTACTATAATGTGTGACTTGTTTTTAGACGTTATATATATATATTAACATTTTCATAATAAAATGGTTGACAAAATAACTATTAAGAGAAATTGTACGTGATTCACCAAACAGTAGCTCGTTTTATGATCCGTCTTCACAGCACAGGGGTCCCCGGGGCCCCAAACATCCGGGAAGTAAAGCAGAGGCGTGCACGCGCGTGCATGTGGACGGGCGCGCGCGCGCATGACCTATTATACCGAAACCGCTGGAGGGGCGCGAGCAGCAGCAGAAACCGCGTCCGGTGAATCAGACAGCTGTCCGGTTAAACGACCGAACTGTGATGAGCCGCAACATCAGCCCGCGTGCACGACCAAACCCGCTCAGGTGAGACACACACATACAGACAGAGACAGACAGACAGGTAAACTCGGTGACACGTGATTTCTACACGCGGAAATCGAGCGAATAATAATAATTATATTCTGATCGTTTGTCGCAGATGGCCGGTGACGTCGCGAGCACACGCGTGGAGTGCTCTATCGATCCGCGTGCGTTAGAACGCATCAGTGTATCGATCAGTGCATCAGGTCGCGTTCGCGTAAGTGTCGTAACTCAATCCCGTGCTAATCCAGTACTCGGTTTAACAGCAGATGAAGCGGAGCTGTAAACCTCTAATAATCTCTCTAGAACAGCGTACTAGAGTCTGCAGTGCATACTGGACATCAGGAGCAAGACTGAAGCAGAGCTGCTGAGCAAGTGCACCAGATGCTCTGATTGCTGTCTGTTAGATAACATCCCATAATGTCCTGTAGTTCTGGGCAGGGCTGTAATGTGTTGAGTGATGTTAGATACAGACCGTAGAGAAAAGTCTAGCTGTTGAAGAAACACAATTCTGGGGCGTGATGTTCTTGTTTTTACAGTATAATATTTGAGCTGTAAGCTCTTATCATCAAAATTAAAACAAAATAATAATAAAAATGTTACAAAACAAATTACTTTCTCACAATATTGTAATTGTTTGAGATGCCTATATATATATATATATTTGCTTAAATGTTTCGAAATATATTTACTTGAATATATATTGTACACCAATGCATTTTTGACCAATTTTTATTAACTATAATAACACGTGTACCACATTTGAAAAAATGCATTTAAAAAATGAAAGAATTATGATTGTTATAAATCTAGTATTGAAACTAGGCTTTTCCACCTACAGTTAGACTATAGGCTACTTTAAGACTGGAAATGCATATTCTTGCCAATATATTGTGTATATGAAGGTTTAATTTAGATATGTGTTCAATAATTGCATACAACACCAACCAGAAAAAAAAATATATATACATGCATATAGATTGTCATAAGGATCCTGGATTTGATTCCTAGGCAATGTATGTATTGAGAAAATGTATTCCTTTAATACAATGCTAGTCATTTGCATAAAAGCATCTGCTAATGCATACATTTAATGCATAACACTTTTTGTAATTCACCATTTCAGAGGTATTGATTAAAGATTAGAAGGCCAAAACATAAAAAAATACAACGTATGTATTCATGTCAAGAATATGTAGTGCATGTAAACGTGTAATGTAATCTGTGTTTAGTGTTTCTGGTGAGTTTAGTTGAATGTGATCTTGAGAAGTGAAACGGGCTTTATTGCACATCACTGGATGCATGGAAATAAGTTCCAACCAAAGGTTAAGAAAACACGTTTCACCTGTTCAGCAGGCTACGACGTCACTGTGAGTCAAAGCCATTCACTGAACAAGTGCGTTGAGTAGAGCAGGGATAGTCGACAGCTCACTAACTGAGTAGTGCATGTAGAGGTTGTTTTTCACATTTCTATTGTCTCTTTAGTGTTTTAAAGGGGATGGATTTAGAGATGCAACACCTGTTTTACAGCGTTCGTTAAAACAGACTTTTGTTGTTTAAGCTTCATTTACTATTATAGATTCTATAAATAATATAAATCAGTTTGTATTTTTGTAAGATTTTTGTTTTTGCACTTTTATTCGTGTCTTTTATGTCTGTGCATTACATTATTATTTTTAATTTCAATTTGAGTTATTTTAATACATCAAGTTAAACTAAACGAAAATTAGAAATCTCCTTGACAACTAGCTGAAATAAAATACGTTTTTATATCTTATTTTATATTTTAGTTAACGTTTATTTTATTTCAAGTAACAATGTTTTTACGGTTTTAAGTTTAGTTAACGATAATAACCCCGGTTCATACAACTCACTGACGAGCTGATTAAGTCAATATATAGACTTTTACTTTACTAACATGAATAGTTTTTTTTTTATTAATGTATTCATTTTAAAAATGTCTATTTAGTTTTTAATTATTTTAGTTTTAGTAATTTTAGTAATTCAAGGTGAACTAAAAGAAAATGAGAAATGTTTACCCAGTTTAAGTTTTTAAATATTTAGTTTTAAGTAATGAATTTTATTTATGTATTTATGTTTTAGGTAATTTTATAGCTTTTCACTTTCCTAACATTGCAAAAAACATTTTTTTATTATTATTTTTTTAAATGTCTATATATTTTCTGCTCATTTTACATTTAGTTTTAGTCTAATTTAAAAATTATTAAAATTCTAGTTCATCTTTTTTTCTCATTTTAGTATCTAAACAAAAATGAAATTGCAAATTAATTTAATTAACTTTAACAAATTTTGAGTTTGAAAATTTTAATGGCTTTAGTGTTAGTTAACGATAATGACCCTGGTTCAGATGACCCACTGAGTAGTTTACATTTATGCATTTAGCAGACGCTTTTATCCAAAGAGACTTACAATGCATTCAGGTTATACATTATTTGTCAGTATGTGTTCCCTGGGAATCGAACCCACAACCTTTGCGCTGCTGACGCAATGCTCTACCACTGAACCACAGGATGGAACTCTGTAGTTGATTAAGTAAATACATAGCCTTGCGTCAGGGCTGCTTCAGTGAAGCACGGTTCTGTGATCAGTAGTAAATCTCCATCTGAAAGCTAGAGGGCGCTCTCACGCTGAAACGGCTAATGCGCCCCGCGGAAGAAAGCTAATGCACATCCGTCCAGGGTTGTGGCTAGAAGAGATACCGCTGTGGCCGGAAACTAACAATGAAGCCATAGTTCAAGCAACGAGAAACCGCGTTCATAATCGCAGACTGATTTAATCATGCGATTATGAGAACATTCTGCGATTATGAAAGCAGTTTGCATAGCTTGTTAATGATCTATGGCTCGGTGTAGTAAACGCTGCTCCATCAAGCTTTTACCTGACGTGTTTATTACATGCATTTGAAACAGCAACATGCGTCATTTAATAACATGTTCTTGTTAAGAACTCAGAGAAACCATATATTGCAGTAGTGCTGTGTTTATTAGTCACGTTGAATTAGTTAAGGCCACTTTTGAAGCACTGCTTCATGAAACCTTTGCGAATCATTTGTTTCGAAACGTGTATCAAAATGCTAAAGTCATGTGATTTCAGTAAACGATGCTTTGTTACGTCATAACTATTTAGAAATTGCAATGGCTTGCTGTTGTTCATTGAGATCGCCCCAGTGGCGAACCGCTGATCTAGCGTCTCTGATCTCGGATCAATTTATAGACATTTTTAATTGGAATTTTGTGTAATTAATTGAAATGAGTAGTAGTTAATATCCTCTTACAGGCCTGTTTAGACAAGCTCTCCATAAAACAAACAAAAGAGGCCCTGCAAATTAATCATTATTATTTAAAAAGTATATTATACAGATACTTCATATTTAATGGTATTTTATTATTTAGATTGCATTTAATATAATGCATTTAATATATAAAATGCAATGGGTTTGTAAAAGCTGTTTATTTGCATGATTTGGCATGAGTTTTGACCAGCATGTGGCGCTTCGAAACCGTGAATAATTTTGCAAAGCAATTGGTTAAACTGATCCGAAGTTTGGAAAAGGTTTGTTGAATCAATGAAAGCAGTTCAATCTTCTGTCTCCTGGAACGACGTGCGTTATCTTTCTTCTGCGAGGCACATTTGGAGTTTCTCTGGCCTTCGAATGGAGATTTACTACTGATCACAGAACCGCGCTTCACTGACACGATACACATAACAATCGCAGCTTAATCACGATTTAATTTCAAGTAATCGTGCAGCCCTACCTTGTGGCTTAACTAACATTTTTTTTGTGTTTGTCATTTTCAGAGTTGCAGCGGTTGTGTTGGATATCTGAGATGAGAAGTCGTCTTTAGCTGGCGTGCGGCACTGAGGCATGTATTTAAGAGCGTCTCCTTTCTCCAATTTCTTCCTGGAAGGTCTCCATGCCGTAGGATGGGGTCTTATCTTCCCTTGTTTCTGGTTCCTGGACCGCCTTCTCGCCGTCTGCATCTCCACCAGTCTGGAGCGCATGTGGCGGCGCGAGATGGAGTGCTACCTCCACCCGCTTCAGGTCGTCTTCGGCTCCGTCCTCTTCTTCATCTTGTTCGTAATCTCCACGCCGTTCGCGCTGCTGGGGTTCATGCTATGGGCGCCTCTGCAGGCCGTACGCCGGCCGTTCGCGTATTATCATCAGGAGCAGATCATTCCCATGGTGGATCGCAACGCTAGATGGGAAGAAACGGGGAAAGTCAGTTTCGGGTTTTTGACGGGAAACCTGTGCTTTCTTCCCGACGGCATTGCGCGCTTTAACAACCTCGGGCACACGCAAAAACGCGCGGCGTACATCGGTAAAAGCATCGTCCAAGGCGTCACCCGCCCTCACATCCGTATTTTCGTCGATTCTCCCAGCAGCTGTGGCACTGTTACACCTTTAAGCACTTTGATCCCACAACCGTCCTCGTACGGATCCATAGACGTTTCCGCGACCAATCAGGTGGAAGATGTTCGCGAAACCGATGGCCTTCCCGAACCCAACTGCAATCAGAAATCTAACCAGCTCAAGGATCCGCCGCGGACGCTCTTTCGGGACGCTGACGTGCCGATGGAAGTGTCCGCTCTGTTCCCGTCCTCCGTGGACGTCGTGTGTCTCCAGGAGGTTTTCGATAAGAGAGCTGCTATGAAACTCACACAAGCTCTCGGTCAGCTCTATGGACACGTGCTGTACGACGTCGGCGTTTACGCCTGCACGCCTGCTGGAACATGCTCGTCTTTTAAGTTTTTTAACAGCGGGTTGTTTCTGGCTAGTCGCTATCCCGTGATGGAGGCGGAGTATCGCTGCTTTCCCAACGGACGAGGAGAAGATGCTCTGGCTGCTAAAGGACTACTCGCTGTAAAGGTACAACATCCGATTTAAAGGCACAGCTCATCAAAAACTAATGCAATTCTGTCATTAAGGGGCTGTTCACAAAGAACGTTTTTCCATTCCTATACGCCACTTTTTAATTGTTTTTCAATGTTAACATGCACTAGTAGTGTAACATGTAGTGCAGCACTACATAAGTGTGTATAACTGTCTCGCATCATGAGCGCCCGTGACTATAAGGCGCCGTGTCAAAGTTGAGCTGTTCACACAGAAAAGCGCTTTCCATTCCGATATTCCAATGCACTACTTTTCTATTATTTTTCTACATTAACACGGTTGAATGAATGTGTATGACCATTGTTGATAACCATACATGTTTATGTAAAAATATTTGTGCTCTTTCACACAGAATGTGAAGAATGACAGGTTATGCCTACTTTATATTGTTGTTTTTCACATAAACACACTAGACTGACTTGTTGGCCATTTTTGTGTCTTGCATCTTTTTCGTGTCTGAATTAATGAGACATTTTTAAGATGCACAATTTCAACTTTATTACAAACATTATGCTACTCATCTGAATTAAATTAATAAAAAAACAGTGGACCAATTAAAAACCAAAGGCGGGAACTTTGTTTAATAGCAGTTGCAATGTTCTGTTGGATAGAGAATTGGTTTTGACTCAGGCGGAGAATTCTGATAAACTGGGGATCTATATTCATTTTAAGTTCAAAGATCTTGACTAATTGTGAACAGATTGCCCCGTCTTCTTCACTGTATAGTTTCATTTAATATAGCACAAAATAAGATATGTTATGAAGACAGGGTAAAATAATGTTCACATGATGGTAG
>CM050424.1:16841590-16889090 GCA_027564155.1 Gymnocypris eckloni scoliostomus
CTGTCAACTGACGAGCTGCTGCTGAGTGGAACGAGAGTCGTTGAGAACGGTCCAATCACATGAGGCCAAACATATAAAAACAATATTGATTCGCTCTAACAACAAAAGTGGGAGGAGCCTGCGCCCCAAGGACAATTTGAAACAAGCCAATTAGAACTTAGCCTCAAATCACATGCTTTTGAAAAGTTTGTGTACCTACATACACACTCATTAGTCCGGCGCCCCGCACATGAATATGAAAGACATATAGTTTAGATTTTCAATAAATTATAATATATCTAACAGTAGAATACTATGACTAAATGATTTTATTTAGTTGATATTTGCGATATATTTTTAACTTATTGTTAACATGTTAAAGGGGGCTAACTTGAAGCCCCAGCGCCCCCTATTGACCAGCCGCCTCTGCACACATCATGTCTCTGTTAGATCAGTGTTCATGCAGATGTATTGTAGTGTGTCTGTGTGTCTTCAGGCGACCGGCTGGAGCAAAGCCACAGTGTGTTTGAGGAGTATATCGACCCCTGCAGAGCCGGAGCTGGCCGAGAGAAGCCCTGGGTCATCGGTAACACGCTCAATTACGGTTCATTCGCATTCATGCACAGTTTGTGGAAAGAAAATGTATGTTTGTGAGTGCTTTCTGTTCCGATTGTAAAGGTTTTGGTTCGATCTGACTTCTTTCATCGGTAACACTCTCAATTACTGGTCATTAAAATTTAAGTTCATTTGAATTTAAGATGAGGGTTGTTGTTAATGTTTTTATTTTATTTAGGTTTGGTATTACTATTAGGATGCTGTTTTATTTATTTATTCATTTATTTTTATTAAGATTTTAATTAAGAATTCTAATAATTATTACAATTCTAATAAGATTGTTTGTTTATTCTATTTTAACATTTCTGTTGGCTATTACTATTAAGATGCTGTTCTTTCTATATGTATTTATTTATATTAGTATTTTAAAGTTTAGGTTGTCTATTAATATTCTGATGTTTTTTTTCCTGTTAAAATCTCAGCTGGGTGTTACTGTTAGGATGCTGGTGTTTATTTATTTATTTTTAAATATTATTTTTATTACTTGTATAAGGATGATGTGTCTTTTCATTCTTAATTGTTTGTGATTTTAGTTTTTGCATAAATACTTTAAAAGTGTGATCACCATTAAAAATGATTTTGTGAAATTCCAAATATTGTGTTTTGTTTGCAGGAACGCTGCTGGAGCAGCCGACGCTCTATGATGAGAACATGAGGACGCCAGACAGCCTGCAGCGGTGAGATATTATATATACAGTCAAAACTACATTGATAAAAAAAACAAAAAACACTGAAACGAAACGTGGTCAATATTTGGTTCCAAATTTGTATCAATTTTACTGGCAGTCCACTGTATGAATAATGTTTGTGTATAATATGTCACAGTTTACTTTATTTTGCTATCCTCACTTATATAAATTAACTGTAGTGTTCTGCACCCACTAGTAAACAAATATAAAAAATTAGATTTGGTGTTTGGATAATTGTTAGTTTGTGTGTGTGTGTGTGTGTGTGTATTTATACACTATATTGCCAAAAGTATTGGACCCCCTTCTAATGAAAGGTTTGACTACTTTAGTAATTTCCATGAGTACAAATCTTAATGTTTAAGCATATAATGATATTCTAGGGAATCTCATTTTATATCAACAGTTTACAGGACTCTTTTCTATTCTAACATGTCAGTGTCTCTGTGTATAGACAAGACAATCAAGAGAAATGATGATTCAGTCAGTGTGGAAGAACTTGACTGGTCTGCAGCAGCTGAACACCTCTGGTGTGACTTTAAATGAGCCACAAAATCATCACCAAACACTCAATGACTTGTACATTCACTATATGGACAAAAGTACTGACACCCTTCTTTAGAAGAGACAAGGCACTTCCAAACTGTGCCAACAAAGAAATTAGTGTACTTAAAAATGTATTTTCGCCTCTGTTGCAACAGTTTTGAAGTGTACGAATGACGGCACCCATATGTACAAGTCATTAGTGTTTGGTGATGAGTTTGTGGCTCATTTAAAGTCACACCAGAGGTGTTCAGCTGCTTTCTGCAGACCAGTCAAGTTCTTCCACACTGACTGAATCATCATTTCTCTTTGATTCTTGTCTTATACACAGAGACACTGTCATGTTAGAATAGAAAAGAGTCCAAACTGTTGATATAACATTAGATTCTCTAGAATATCATTATATGCTTAAACATTAAGATTTGTACTCATGGAAATTACTAAAGTAGTCAAACCTTTCTTTATAAGGGGGTGCCAATACTTTTGGCAATACAGTGTATATTTATGACAGCCATGCTTTGTAAAATCCAGTTTATGATGCATCTTAGTTGAGCAGGTTTTGGTGTTTTGTGATCTTCTCTGCAGGACTCTGGAGACTGAAGAACTACGTAAGGACTATATTTCTCCACCGGTGCCCGTGGAAGGCGTTCCTCTGGTCTATCCTGAGCCTGATCAACCCTGGACGGGCCGGCGGATCGATTACCTGCTGTACCGAGAGAGCTCTGTCTCCAGTCACGGCAAAACCGTGCGTGTCCAGACCAGAACCAGCTTTCTGGGCTTTAATATGTGCTTTTAATGTAGTACACTTGCCACAGAAGATCCCATATGGCAAAAAAAGAATATATATATATATATATATATATATAAAAAGATGGCTAAAATGTATTTACAAAAAATAAAATATTTTGTATATTTGTGATTATATATTTTAACAATATAAAAATATATTTTTCTAAGCATTTAAAAATAAATTTTGCCCTCCGTATATTTCAATCCAAGAAAATACATTCACATCAGAGTTATTACAGTTTACTAAAACTATAAATCTTTGTTACTTGAAATAAAATAAATGATAATTAAAGCAAAATATTTTTAAAACAGTAAATTATTTTATTTCAGCTAGTTTCCAATTAAACATTTCTCATTTGATGTACTAAAACAACTACTATATATATATATATATATATATGTGTGTATATATGACACTGGACCACAAAACAAGTCATAAGGGTGATTATTTTTTTATTGAAATTTATGCATCATCTGAAAGCTGAATAAATCATCTTTCCATTGATGTATGGTTTGTTATGATCGGACAATATTTGTAAATCTGGAATCTGAGGGTGCAAAAAAATCTAAATATTGAGAAAATCATCTTTAAAGTTGTTCAATTTAAGTTCTTAGCAATGCATATTACTAATCAATAATTAAGTTTTGATATATTTATTGTAGGAAATTTACTAAATATCTTCATGGAACATGATCTTAATATCTAATGATTTTTGATATAAAATAAAAATGTATAATTTTGATCCATACAATGTATTGTTGTCTATTGCTACAAATATAGCTGTGCTGCTTATGACTGCTTTTGTGCTCCAGGGTTGCATTTATATATATATATATATAGACAATTAAAAACTACTAAAATGACAAAACCCAACACAATTACAAAAATCTTTAGAATTAATATAAAAGCTGAAAATCAAATCAAATTCAAAATATCAACAAAATGAACCATATTTTAGTGAGCTTCACTGTTTAAAACATACTGTACTTTAAAAAGTATTGTGTGATAAGTTATGTTTAAATGCAGTAATATGAGCTGAAGTATTGTGTGATAAGTTATGGTTTAAATGCAGTAATACGAGCTGAAGTATTGATGTGATAAGTTATGTTTTAATGCAGTAATACGAGCTGAAGTATTGATTAGGGATGCACCGGTTGACCGGCCAAAGATCGGAACCGGCCGGTTTTTGCTTATAATGCGCGATCGGCAACCGGCCGGTTTTTGTCTTTTTTTCAGCCGATTTTTCCGAAAGTGCGAACATGTCATTTGTGTGGAAGACACTCGGCAGGAGCACAACAAACACAGAAAAACAGATACAATGAAGCGAACAGTCGTTGGTGTAACATTACTGGCACACAAATAAGAGCCGCTTTCCTTTGCTGCTCTAGCTGAAGTTGCTAGTGATGGGTCGGTCTTGAACGATTCATTCATTTTGAACGGATCTTTAATGAGACTCGAGAAGAACGAGTCGTTTCGGGGAGTGATTCGTTCAGTCGTGCATGCGCACCATCCTAAAGGTTCTGTACTGGAATTAGTTCACCTGTTTCGAGTCTTCGGGTTTTTCGAGTCGTTCATCACGTGACTAATGCAGTATGAGCCGGAAAGATAATTGATTAGTTCACTTTTGAGTCTTCGGTTTTTCGAGTCGTTCGTTCATCTTGAACGAGACTCAAAGGTCCGAGTCGGTAAAATGATCCGAACTTCCCATCACTAGAATTTGCGCGAGCGTATCTGTCCACGCCCTGCACAAGAATAGACCGTGAACAGTTGTTCAGCGCAGCTTCTCACATGTTGGATGAGAACAGAAACAGACCAACTTGTGACAAAGCTGAAATGCTACTTTTTGTAAAGAATAAAACGTATAAACGTCAGTTCTGTACAAGATTATTATTTTTATTTTACCTTCAAATTACATTGACTTAATTCGATTTAACAAGCACGAGCTGTAGCATCTTTGTTTTTGCTCGTTGCACTAAACATTATTTGATTTAACATTTTGGAATAATTTATTTATATAGCCTACTTTGGTTTTATTTAGTTTCACTGGTAAATACCTTTTTCTTTTACACCAATTTATAAATGACAACAAATGTTGATTAAGTAACATCTTGTTTGGACTGTTGAATGTGTGTTGGTTGTGTTGTTTAGATTGTAACTATGCAAATGTTGCCTTTAATTTCACATGGTTACACCAGAGACAGTAACACCACATACAAATCAGCTTAGACTTTTCTAAAATGGAGGCTACCATCATGATGCTTTCAAGATCAGGGACATTTTGGAAATATCAACAAGTATGTATTTATATATTTTTTTATTAAAATATGCCAGATCTGGTAAGTTATCAACATAACACCACATACACTAATGACAACACATTAAATTATCAGAGATTTATCTTCAACTTCAAAATGTATAAGAAAGAATGTACTCCCCATGCACCCCTCAGATCAACCAGCACCTGCAGTGACCGTTACACACACAGGAAGTAGTCCAAATAGAATTCTCCCTTTTCTTAAAGGGGTGACATCCATTGTTGAAACACCACAGACATGAATTTGGGGCAACTTTTTCTTAAATATATATATTTTTAAACAATTAAATATTATACATGTTAAATAAAATCTATATTCACTATATAACCACTTTATTTGTGTTAGAATCTTTCATTATTTCTTGTTGGTTGCTTAAAGGAAAAAAAATCGGTATCGGAATCGGAATCGGCCAGTTTGCTCAAAAAAAATCGGTATCGGAATCGGCCACGAAAAATCATGATCGGTGCATCACTAGTATTGATGTGATAAGTTATGTTTTAATGCAGTAATACGAGCTGAAGTATTGATGTGATAAGTTATGGTTTAAATGCAGTAATACGAGCTGAAGTATTGATGTGATAAGTTATGGTTTAAATGCAGTAATACGAGCTGAAGTATTGATGTGATAAGTTATGGTTTAAATGCAGTAATACGAGCTGAAGTATTGGTGTGATAAGTTATGTTTTAATGCAGTAATACGAGCTGAAGTATTGGTGTGATAAGTTATGGTTTAAATGCAGTAATACGAGCTGAAGTATTGATGTGATAAGTTATGTTTAAATGCAGTAATACGAGCTGAAGTATTGGTGTGATAAGTTATGGTTTTAATGCAGTAATACGAGCTGAAGTATTGTGTGATAAGTTATGGTTTAAATGCAGATGGTTTAAATGCAGTAATACGAGCTGAAGTATTGATGTGATAAGTTATGGTTTAAATGCAGTAATACGAGCTGAAGTATTGATGTGATAAGTTATGGTTTTAATGCAGTAATACGAGCTGAAGTATTGGTGTGATAAGTTATGGTTTAAATGCAGTAATACGAGCTGAAGTATTGATGTGATAAGTTATGGTTTAAATGCAGTAATACGAGCTGAAGTATTGATGTGATAAGTTATGGTTTAAATGCAGTAATACGAGCTGAAGTATTGATGTGATAAGTTATGGTTTAAATGCAGTAATACGAGCTGAAGTATTGGTGTGATAAGTTATGGTTTAAATGCAGTAATACGAGCTGAAGTATTGATGTGATAAGTTATGTTTAAATGCAGTAATACGAGCTGAAGTATTGGTGATAAGTTATGGTTTAATGCAGTAATACGAGCTGAAGTATTGTGTGTTTCAGGAGCTGGAGGAGTTCACATACGTCACTCAGCTGGCCGGACTGACCGATCACGTTCCTCTGGCCTTCAGACTCGCCGTCTCTCTGGATTCACAACACATCTAGAGATGCTTGCTTTCTAGTGGACCAGACTGAGCACACTTTAAAAGCAATGAAACGCTGTAGATGAATAGATCACCCAGAAATCAACATTCACACACTCGTATGAGGATGAGTAAATGACGACAGAATCATTTCTGAATGCTTGAAATGTTGAGAAACACCAAATATATCACTCTATGAATCAAAGCAATAGTTCTGACACTCTTTTCTATGCATCTCCTCTCTGTACAGTGCCAGTAATCTGAGTTTATCGAAGCGTAGATATTACTCACGCATGGGGACAATTATGTTTGTTTTTTGACACGTTGTTGTTATTTTTTTTCATGACAGCACCGAAATTATTTTGGAAATATATTTTAATAAAAGGGTAGAATGTTTTTTTTCATAACTCGTTTCTTTGACTTTTTTTCCTGAGGTGTTTTTGCAATTCTCTGTGAAATTAGTTATTATTGTATTTTCTGTTCATATTAAGCATATTGGTCTTTCTTGAACCAAAACACAAAACCCGGCAAAGAGAATTCAAATCATATGCTTTATTTTCTTGTCAAAAATAATAAATGTACATTCATTTTATTTACATTTAAAAAAAAATTACATTGAAGTCAATTTGGATAAGTGCACAGATGTCAATTTAAATGTACATTTACAAAAATACCATACTTATTCAGTTTAAATACCACGGTATTTTAAATATGGTACAGTATAATAGTATATATACTAAACACCACGATAAAAAAATTGTGACCTCACAAATAACATTTTTTAAATGTTTTATTTTAATAGAATAGTAAAACATAACGTGTTCAATATCAACATAGACTGTTGTAAATTGCGAGAAAATACAACTCCACTTTATTTTACTCTATTCAATGTAATAAGTGCCGTAATTATTTGTGTAATTTACTAGCAGTTTCTGAAAATTGTTTCTGCGCCTATTTTTGTCACTGTACTGTACCAAAGACTATTGAATACCTACAGAAGGGACTTTAACTGTACGTTATTTCATACTTTTATTTTGAAATCCCTTTCGCGTTGTGTGCGTGTGTCACAGCCGGATGTGGATTCCGGTTTCGCAGTCGGAAGTATGGCGGCGTCGGAAGAGGTGACGTTTTTCGTTGTAAACAACATTCCCGCTGGGTTCCGATCCGTAGAGCTGAGGAACTATTTCAGTCAGTTTATCGAGAGTAAAGGATTCGCGTGTTTCCATTACCGCCATCGGCCGGAGCTTCGCGTGCAGAGCGCGGTAAATACCGGATCCAGCGAGCGGGCCGGAGGCTCTGAGGGGAAAGCCGCGGGCTCGTGTTGTTGTGTGGTGTCGGTTCGCTCTCGGGAATCAGACCGGTTCGTGAAGATGTACTCGGAGAACCACTGGATCGACTCAAAAGGAAACTGGCTGAGAAGAAAGTGTTTGATCCGGAGAGTCAGAGTATCGGAGCAGGCCGGTGAGTGCGCTGTCAAAATAAAAGTCCCGCGGCACGAATATAAAGTTTAGGACAATAAATATCAGCTGTTCATATTTATATTTTAACTGCCCCAAACACAACACAAATTAATACATTTATGCACTTTTTTCACATGTTAAGATTTATCATTTAATGTTTACATTTGTTTTTTTATGAAAATGTTAAAGAATGTAAATTAATTTTATATTTGTATGATAACAAAAAAATGTATGGACTTTTTTCGTAAATTAGGATTCATTATTTTATCTTCATAATTAAAATTTGTTCATAAGTTAAGATTTATCATTCAATGTTTACATTTGTATTTTTTTTATTAAAATGTTAAAGAATGTCAATTAATTTTATATTTATATTTGTATGATTAACACAAAAAAATTAAAGGACTTTTTTCATAAATTAGGATTAATCATTTTATCTTCATAATTAAAATGTATTCATAAGTTGATATATATTATTTAATGTTTACATTTATGTATTTTGTTTTTCAATCAAATAAAAAATGTTTTTATTTGGTTTTTTAATGTTTTTATTTGACTATTATATTATTAAAAATAATATATTTTTTGATACATTAAGATATATTAAAATGTATATAATTGTATATTTACATTTATAGTTTTATGACATTTAACAAATTATAAATATAATTTTATAAATTGTGCTTTGTTATTTTCTGTGTACATTCATATTTAACATTTTTGTGAATAAAGATTTATAATTTTTCTGTATATATTTTATAATTAAAATTAACAATTTAAAAAAATTGTTTTGTTTTCAAATAAAAACTTTTTTTAGTATAAATTAAAATATATAATTTCATGTATGATCAATTGAATTATAATTATATACATACAAATCTGTGAAGACATTGTTTAAAATGTGGTGTTCTGTGTATATATGAGACTTTATGGCCATTTAATGTTCTTCTAAATGCTTTGTGAAGGTGTTGAAGGGTGAACATTAACTATCTGATACATGAACTGGTAAATTGCAAAGGGAAAATGGGAATTATGGGTAAAGGTCAAGGGTCATCATCACCCGGTCACATCAAACCCTGAAAGATTAAGTAGGATGTCAAGTAAATGTTAAAGGGTTATTCCACCCCAAAATAATAATTTTTTAATTAATTACTTACCCTCATGCCGTTCCAAACCTGTGTTCGTCTTAAGAACACAATTTAAGATATTTTGGATGTAAACCAAGGCTTGTGACTGTCCCATTGACTGCCAAGTAAATCACACTGTCAAGGTCCAGAAAAGTATGAAAAGCATCCCCAGAATACTCCATCTGTCATCAGTGGTTCAATCATAATGCTATGAAGCGACGAGAATACTTTTTGTATGGAAATAAAACAAAAAAATAACGACTGAGTCAGCGTAGAGCCATTTTGGAGATTATCCCCTGGACACAAAATGCATGCACTGTATCAGCTGGGCCACAAGGGTGCGCTGTTTGCATTCAAATCAGAGCGTCAATTGACGAAGATGCATCCCTGTGTTGAGGCTGATACAGAAGAGTGAACTCATTTTGCGTTCTTAAGACGAACAAAGCTTTTAAGGGTTTGGAACGGCATGAGGGTATGTGAAAAATGACCATTTTCATTTTGGGTTGGAGTATCCCTTTAACACACGTCTTATCAAGATCCAGATTGTTTTATAATCATCATATGTTATCTGTGTTTATAGAGCATAATTCATTCCCGTACAAGACGAAGACTGAGATGAGACGCCACATCGCCCAATCAGAGCATTTCACGCTGTCGGACCTCAAGGGCCTGCCGGAGCTCAATCCGCCGTCGCTCATGCCGGTGGGGAACGTCGGCACGCCTGTGTGTGTTTTCCTGGAGCTCATCCAGTCCTGCCGGCTGCCGCCGCGGCTCATCCGCAAACTGGGGCTCACGTTCCCCAAGACGGGCTCGAATCGCCGCTACGGGAACGTGCCCTACCAGTATTACAACACGACCATCGTGAGGCCCGCGAAGGAGAG
Source organism: Gymnocypris eckloni scoliostomus (assembly GCA_027564155.1). Lineage (NCBI taxonomy): Eukaryota > Metazoa > Chordata > Actinopteri > Cypriniformes > Cyprinidae > Gymnocypris > Gymnocypris eckloni. The sequence goes on from CM050424.1 coordinate 16,851,410, forward strand.
CGTCTTCACCGCCGGAGGAGTCGAGATCTTGAGGCCCGGCCGCCTGTACACGCCCACAAACTCACAGACAATAGAGAAGGACACGCCCACAAACTTACAGAGAGTAGATAAGGACACGCCCACAAACCCACAGACAATAGATAAGGACAAGCCCCCAACCTCACATAGAGTAGATAAGGACACGCCCCCAACCTCACATAGAGTAGATAAGGACACGCCCACAAACCCACAGACAATAGATAAGGACAAGCCCCCAACCTCACATAGAGTAGATAAGGACACGCCCACAAACCCACAGACAGTGGATAAGGACACGCCCACAAACTCACAAACAATACATAATAACATGCCCACAAACTCACAGGCAATAGATAAGGACAAGCCCCCAACCTCACAGACAATAGATAAGAACACGCCCACAAACTCACAGACAATAGAGAAGGACACGCCCACAAACTCACAGAGAGTAGAGAAGGACACGCCCACAAACTCACAGAGAGAGAGAGGACACGCCCACAGACAGATAGATAAGGACATCCCACAAACTCACAGAGAGTAGATAATAACACGCCCACAAACTCACAGACAGAAGATAAGGACACGCCCACAAACTCACAGACAATAGATAAGGACACGCCCACATACTCACAAAGAGTACATAATAACACGCCCACAAACCCACAGACAATTGATAAGGACACACCCACAAACTCACAAACAGTCGATAAGGACACGCCCACAAACTCACAAACAGACGAAGAGGACCCGCCCAGTACTCCACCTGTCAATCAAGAGTCACAGGAAACAGGAAGTGAAGAGGAGCTGTCCGGCCCTGATGATGTGAGTTATGGCTGCATGATATTTAAATTAAATGTATGTTGCGATATGGCTTAGTGCATCATATTGCACAGGTTGTGTGTGTGTGTGTGTGTGTGTGTGTGTGTGTGTGTGTGTGTGTGTGTGTGTGTGTGTGTGTGTGTGTGTGTGTGTGTGTGTGTGTGTGTGTGTGTGTGTGTGTGTGTGTGTGTGTATCTGTGTGTAAGTGTGTGTGTCTGTGTCTGTGTGTGTGTGTCTGTATTTGGGGCAGGCTCTGTATGATCTCTGTGTCTTCTGCAGGACGATGACCGCTGTGAGGAGTGGGAGCGTCACGAGGCCCTCCACGAGGACGTCACCAGTCAGGAGCGCTCTAAAGAGCGGCTGTTTGAGGAGGAGATCGAGCTGAAGTGGGAGAAGGGCGGATCGGGCCTCGTCTTCTACACGGATGCTCAGTTCTGGCAGGAGGAAGAAGGAGGTACAAACAGAGATCTGCTGATGGTTCAGTTCAAGGTTTCTCTTGGTCCAGTAGGACAGATTTCTACTTGCCACGCCAATATTTGAATCTGTCCCATCACAAAAATATTTAAAGATTTTTTTTGTATAGGTTTTAAATATTTATTATGCTTCTCATAAAGTAATAGGTATTATTTTGCTTTTGTTAGGTATTATTATTTTGTAAAATGGTTTAGAATTAAAAGTAAAAAAAAGTGTACAAATATTTTTCATTTATTTTATTTAAATTTTTTTATAAAAAAATATTTTAAATCAATTTCAAATATCTAAAATTATTAATTAAATAAATGAAATATATTTTTTTATTTTTATATGCATTTTATATAATTTTATATTTGCATTAGTCATTTTTAGATTTTCATAAATGCTTATAAATATATATTCATATAACTTCAGTTAATAAAATTCACAGTAACAGCTGGAAATTATACAGTTTTTGTAATTAATCCTGGAAACATTTCTGAATTCATTTATAAACAAAACATTATGGATTGATTTTGATAATTTTAACCCGTTTCTTATTGATTTGATCAAGACTTGAATCTCACGTTATTCAAGCATTTTAACAAAACCAGTAATTGTACCTATAGCTCACAAGTTTAAAAAGGCTCTGCATATGAATGATGCTCAATGTGCATCCAGCATATATTTATTAATTTCTCTGTTGATGTGATGTTGCTCTTTGATCGTGCACAGATTTCGATGAGCAAACAGCAGACGACTGGGACGTGGATATGAGCGTCTACTATGACGAAGGTAAAGGTTCATGATCAGATCATCGTGAACGCTGTGATAGAAGAGCAGACGTGACTGTGATTGTGTGTGTTTCTCCTCAGACGGAGGCGATATGGACGCCAGAGATTATGTGCACATGCGCTCTGAGAGGAGGCTGCGGGACGGTCTGGACGGTCTGCCGGGACGCCAGCAGAAAATCGGCAGCTTTGAGCGCTTTACAAAGGTTCGGACATTTTTAAAGGAGTCAAGAACTGTCTTTGTTTTTTATTTTGTACTGTTCTGACACAATCTGCGTTGCATGAATAGTGGTGACTTAACTTGACTTGTTCTCTGAGGTGCACTTATAATGTTATCAAGATTTTTACATCAAAAAGCATCATATTTTAGAAGTATTAGGCTATTCTTGTCCTGTTTTTAACCCCCTCGTCAGAACGCTCTGTTTGAGTAGGTGTGGATTGTAGACTCGGAAGTTAACGCCCACTGCTGTGATTGGCTAAAAGTTGGGTGTGTTTGACAGCCTACATTCATTCCTCACAGATGCTGTGATTTAGGTCAAAAGTGCATAAATAACTCAGAGTGCATAAATAACATTTTGTTCTTTTAGCAATGCTTTGACCAAGATTTTCAAAAGAAAAACCACAATAAAGCTCTTATTTTTCCAGTTTCTGTTCATGAGCATGTTAGTCTTGTTCTTTTTACCTTCTTATTTTGCTGTTTTGGACCAATGCAGTTTAATTTCTCATATGCCGGCAACCATGAAATTCCGTCTCCTTCACTTGTTTACGGTGGGCGGGGCTAAACAGGCAGCTTTGTAGAATCGGTGGGCGGGGCTAATCAGGCAGTGATGTTGAGTTGGTGGGTGGGGCTAATCAGGCAGTGATGTTGAGTTGGTGGGTGGGGCTAATCAGGCAGTGATGTTGAGTTGGTGGGTGGGGCTAATTAGGCAGTGATGTTGAGTTGGTGGTGGGGCTAATCAGGCAGTGATGTTGAGTTGGTGGGCGGGGCTAATCAGGCAGTGATGTTGAGTTGGTGGGCGGGGCTAAACAGGCAGTGATGTTGAGTTGGTGGGCGGGGCTAATCAGGCAGTGCTGTTGAGTTGGTGGGCGGGCTAAACAGGCAGCCATGTCGATCTTCTGTGGAGGTGGTGCTTATCCACACTATTACATCATACAGTAGAACATTACACAAGCTGTCATTTTGGCAGGCTGGCTTTAATATAAGCTGTTTTTAGACCACTGAGAAAGTTTTGAGTTCAGAAACTTACAGGATGTTTTTATAGTACAAGGACCTCTTATTTGTCAAAAGATCGAGGGAATTTTGGTTTCTCAGTTCATGACTCCTTTCATTCACTGCAAGATTAAGTATATTGTATTTACGTTCAAATTTGTATTACCCAAAAGTATACATGTCATTTTTCATACATTTGATTTATGTCTACATTTATAATTGCTTAGAGTTTTTTAAAATTTAAGATTTTGTTGACATAATTTTTTTATTTTAATTCTAAAAAAAATACATGTATTTTTCATAAATTAAGGGTTGATCATTTTATGATTTTATATATATATATATATATATTTTATAAAAAAAACTTTTAAGAAATTAAGATTTATGATTTTATATTTACACTTTTAGTCAATAATGAAACTAAAAATGCTAAATGATGTGTGTGTGTGTGTGTGTGTGTGTATGCGTGGTGTGTGTGTGTGTGTGTGTGCGTGCGTGCGTGTGTGCGTGTGTGTGTGTGTGTGTGTGTGTGTGTGTGTGTGCGCGCGTGTGTGTGCGTGTGTGTGTGTGTGTGCGTGCGTGTGTGTGTGTGTGTGTGTGCATGTGTGTGTGTGTGTGTGTCGTGTGTGTGTGTGTGTGTGTGTGTGTGTGTGTGTGTGTGTGTGTGTGTTAAATGCGTGCGTGTGTGTGCGCGTGTGTGTGTGTGTGTGTGCGTGTGTGTGTGTGTGTGTTGTAGGGAGTTCCCAACTGTAAGAGAGGCTTCTGAGCATTTCTGCTATTCATCTGGATTCACAACCAATCATTTCTAGCTTGAGAAGTTGTGCTGCTGAATACGTTTGTGGAGAGACTGTGATTCATTTGATATTTCAGGATTCACAGATTAATAGAAAGTTCTGTATAGATGTCTTTACTGTCACTTTTAATCAATTTAATGCATTTTGATGAGTAAAAACATTAATTTCTATTAAACAACCCCCCCAAACATTTAAATGGTAATATATCTAAAAAATATTGTGCAGCACAACTGTGTTCAACATTGATAATAATCAGAAATGTTTCTTGAGCAGCAAATCAGCATATTATTATGATTTCTGAAGATCATGTGACACTGAAGACTGGAGTAATGATGCTGAAAAGCATAACCGCAATAAATTACACTTTACAACACAAAATAATGTAAACTAAAAGTGAATATACATGTTATTCCATCATGCTCATCTACAAAAATATTTAATAGCTCTTTTTAGATTCATCTCCATACAAAAATTATATTAGAAAAACATGGGAAAATATCGGTCAAAAGTGTGAGAACTGTGTAAATGACTTCTAAGCCACATCTGTAATATATCCTATTGTTTTAATTTTCAGTGAATGATTTCTACTCACGTTTTATGCCTGATGCATTTGATTTGGTAATATTTGCAGGTATCATGGAGAAAAGCTCAGCTCATTCCTTCCACTTAAAAAACCCAGAAAAGACTTTCACATCTCGACAGTTTATGATGAACCTAAAGACATCGATAAAGGCGATGAAGTGCTGCGGCGTCAACCCGGGACCAGCATGAAGTACAGGAGCCGGCCTCCAGGGGGCGGCACGAAGCCAAGCACACGACCGCTGATCGTTAGTGATGTGCACTATTAAGATCGTCTCTCTGCTGAACACATGACCGCTGATCACTAGTGATGTGCACTATTAAGATCGTCTCTCTGCTGAACACATGACCGCTGATCACTAGTGATGTGCACTATTAAGATCGTCTCTCTGCTGAACACATGACCGCTGATCGTTAGTGATGTTCACTATTAAGATCGTCTCTCTGCCAAACACATGACCGCTGATCGCTAGTGATGTGCACTATTAAGATCGTCTCTCTGCTGAACACATGACCGCTGATCACTAGTGATGTGCACTATTAAGATCGTCTCTCTGCTGAACACATGACCGCTGATCGTTAGTGATGTGCACTATTAAGATCGTCTCTGCTGAACACATGACCGCTGATCACTAGTGATGTTCACTGTTAAGATCGTCTCTCTGCCAAACACATGACCGCTGATCACTAGTGATGTGCACTATTAAGATCGTCTCTGCTGAACACATGACCGCTGATCACTGTTAAACACAATGACTGTTTTTACACAGAGCTGTGTATAACTCTTGTATTAAAGGTTTTCAACAGAACAAAATACACTTTAGTTTTCTTTATATTATGTTTATGTGTCATCATCATTATCATTACAATAGAATGAAGTGTTACAGAAATGATATTACTAATGCTATATATATATATGTATATGTATATGTGGAGAGTTCATTTGCAAAAACAGATAACTCTGTTATTAACAATTATCATAAATCATGTATTTTCTTTGTGCATTTCAATTAATCTCAATCAAACTGCATTTGGGTTAATTATTTTTGGTTAAAAAATAACTAAAAAAACAGCTAACACAATAAAAACAACAAATGCAAATAAACGCTTCATGTATTATATATATATGGGATCGACCATAAAATGTATTTATTTGAATAATTTAATTAAATTGAATAATGTATTACAGTAAATTATAATAAGCATCAATGCAATATAAGAATGAATAATTATAGTTACATTAATAGTACAGTTATTCATTATTTAATATTATAATAAATAAATTATTTATTCTTATTTTACTCTCCCTCTTTTTTCCATAATTTACAGTTTAATAGTTTTATTATGTGAATTAAATTACATTTTTGTATTATTAATTCTTTAATGTAATTTTAATCTCCGGCATTTGGGATTGTTGTTTTGTGGGTGGAGGTGAAAATAAAATGTAATATACAATTTTATATTTTTAAATATATTATTAAATACTTTATTAATCCATTCATAGGGAAATGTAATTGTTACAGCAGCAACCATAGTTCAGTCCGTGCACACAAGCAGATTTACCGTACATACAATATAATATACTTACTATTTATTTACTTTTTAAAATTTAATTTAACTATTTTTGCTAACTTGCTCACATCCTCTTATGGCAGACAGTCCGAACTCAGGGATACTGACTTACAAAATGACTATGAATAAACTATATCGTTATTTATTTTAAATTATGTCCGGCTTATTTTTCAACGCGGTAGTCTGTGAATGTGCGAGACTTCCGGTTCATTATCCGCTGTAGGGAAATAATGAGAATAATAAGTGCAATAAACGGTAAAACACTACAAACCAGTGTGTTCATAATTAGAATAATACATTAAAATAATATGACACACCAGTTTGCGATATCAAGCAGCAAAAAGAGAAAGAGGGGCGTATCCCACGGGACTTTTATCTCTCCTAAGAGGTGATTTCCTGTTTGTGTTCGCTGCCTGTCGCCAGTTTCCCGCGTCTGGATTGACACGTCACGAAGGTCAGGAACGAGCCGATGGGAAAATGGCGAGCACCTACAACACCTTCAATCTGTGAGTATTTATCGACTCCTCTGACGCTCGTCGATTCCTGATTATCGATTACATGAATCGAAGAGAGTTCAGTGGTCGTCTTTGATCGGTTCAAGTCTATGAATGATGTGAGTTCAGTCAGCTGTCTGAGGCTGTGTCTCAAAACATAGTCAGCTGCCTAACTTAACGTTACCTAGACAGCATTTCTGGGCCGCTTTTAGTGTAGTGTCTGTCTTAGACATCAAGTATGGGCATTATTATTCCCCAAAACGTTATTAAAGCGAGCAGCGTGTTATGTTTTGAGCCACTGATAACTCAGTGCTGATATTAATCAATCATTCTGATCAGATTACAGTCAAAAATCAATTAATCTCCAATAAAACATGTCAAACTGTTGTTCATTGATTACTTAAACCTCTTGTTGTCGTCATCGTGCAGATGTCAAATCATACAGATAATAATAAGTATATGTAATAATATTTATAACAGTTGCTGTCATTATAACAAATCATGAATAGAGAAAAATGTAAAAGCACAGTTCATAACGGAGGTTAATCAATATAAATTAAGTATTTTACACAACAAACTGTCACTAGAGATCATTTCTGTATTAAAAATGCGTAATGAAATAAGTACAAATCTAATTTTGAGTGATTAATTATGTTTTGAAGAGTTTGATGTAAATACTATGAAAAAAGACCATACTATGAAAGTGTTAAAATTATAATTAAATAAAAATTGGAAATATTATATTGCATTCTGTACTTCTTTAGAAATAATTAAGGCAAAATTAAGATGGCTTTAACAGGCCTACATCATATGTTTATGGAATATATATATATATATTATTTATAACAAATAGTAATACCAAAATATGTAAAATCAAATTATAATAAAAAAAAAAGCGAGTTCAATCAATATAAATTGTAAGTAATGTAAAGATTTGACAGAAACTTATTTTTTTCCAGCTGCTTTAATAATTTAATAAAATGTTAATTTATTTTGAAAACCACAAAACCCAGAGCAAAACTCTAGATGTGTGTAAATAACATTAACGTACAGTCTAATACACAACTAGACTAATACACATGCAAGTGTGCAGTACATTATAATATATGACGTGTTAAATAAATCAGTCATAATGTCTAACAGTGCTGGTTATCATAGAGTTAATATTGTGATGATCTCTCGTGAGGGTTTGAATGTCTTTCCTCTGATTGACAGACACACGGCCCCGGAGAAGTTCTACATCGAGGCGTGTGATGATGGAGCCGGAGACGTCCTCGCCATCGACCGCGTGTCCACAGAAATGACCCTCACAGGTGCTGAAGAAGAGCTGAGAGGATAGTTGATGAAAGCACAGGCGCTAAGCAGTATCTGCTGATATTCATTCAGATAGTGACCGACTTCATCTGATGACGACTCGGGTCCGAAGCTCTTGTGAGGACACGGAAGCGTGTCAATCTGGAGTTCAATATCTACAGCATTATGATGCAAATCAAAGTCATATTTGAACATTTTAAAATATATTCTGCGGGGGTGTCGATCATTGTTAAATATCTAACATTAACTTAAAATATGTAATGTTATTAATTATTATAATAATAATAATTTTAAGTTGTTATTAATAATAATAATATAGTATAGTGTAATATACTATAATGTTATAATACAAATATTATATTTTCCTAAATATCAATATCTAACATTTAAACAATAACTATCCAGTGTTGTACATTTTAAATAATAATACACACGTTCAGTGTTCAGTATAATAAACTTTTTTAATTTTAATATGATATTATTATTATTTATTTATTTTTTATAATAATTATTTCAAATTAGTATTAATTGTAGTATAGTATAATAATATATTATAGTAAAATATAATACAAAATTATATTGTATTTTCAAATAATACAATATTTATATCAATATCTAACATAATAATTAAACAATAATAACAAGTATAATACATTTAAAATAATAATAAACAGTTAAATATTTAATGTTAACAATACATATTTAGTATAATATAATACACTTTTAAAATTGAATATTATTATTTTATTTTATTCATAGCGTAGTATAATAAATCATATTAATATATAATATATACAATATAATAAGAATAAATATCAGTGTCTTAACATTTAAACAATAAATAGCCAGTATAATATTTTTTATTTAATGTTAAATATTATTAATTATAATAATCATGTAAATTATTATTCAGTTTATAGTAAAATATATTATAATAAAAATGATATTTTCCTATAAAATAATAATATATCAGTGTCTAAATATCCAGTATAATACATTTAAAATAATTATACACCGTTACACTCAAAGTTAAATATCTAACAATAACCAATAAATGTTTAGTATAATATAATACATTTAGAAAATATTATATAAAATTAATAATATTATGATTAATTCTTATATAATTTATAGTGTTGTATAATATAATAAAATGATTTTTTCCTACAATATAATAAGAATAAATATCAATGTCTAGCATTTAAACAATGCATATATTAATAATATAGTTAATACATAAAAGTAATAATATAACAGCCATAAAATAATATAGTTAGTGACATTAGCTGATGACGCGTCCCATGTGTGGCATCATGGGAACCATCCGGCTGGTGGCAGGTTTGATTTCTCCGATAACCGAGTCTTTCAGAACTGATATTTATTTACTGTTATAAAGTACTTGTGTTCCTTTGGCATCTTTCAGTCGTCAACAACAAGAAGGTGGGAGAAAATTAATATTTTCACGCCTGCCTGAGAATTTATCTTCAAATTACAACACAATTTATTTATAAAAAGCATCATCAGCAACACTGATGCTCAGGTAAGCAAAATAATGTTCCTGAGCTGAATGTGTCTCGGCTCTAAAGGACAAGGGAGCTGGTATATGGGTGTTAAACTACAGGTCTTAGGCTCAAAACTGTTTAATAGACTAAAGAGTGAAGAATAATTCACTGAATAATATTCGATATTGGCACAGTTAAATTTAGAGCAAACCCGACCATCCCCGCATTTCTTAACTGTTATCAAAAAAAAAAGGTTTTTTTCACTGCTCCAGGTGTGTGTGTGTGTGTGTGTGTGTCAAGGTGTGTGTCCATTGTGTGTCTGTCCACTGCTCAGGTGTGTGTGTGTGTGTGTGTGTCCACTGCCCAGGTGTGTGTGTGTATGTGTAGCTCCATGTGTGTGTGTGTGTGTGTGTGTGTGTCCACTGCTCAGGTCATTGTGTGTGTGTGTGTGTGTGTGTGTGTCTGTCTACTTTAAATCAGACATAAGATCTTAAATAAGATTGTGTGTGTATTTGAATTAATTAATCACTGCTTATTAGAGAGAGAGAGAGAGAGTGTGTGTGTGTGTGTGAGAGAGAGACTGTCTGTCTGTCTGTCTGTCTGTCTGTCTGTCCACTGCTAGCGAGAGAGTGTGTGTGTGTGTGTGTGTGTGTGTGTGTCCACTGCTCCAGCGAGTGTGTGTGTGTGTGTGTGTGTGTGTGTGTGTGTGTGTGTGTGTGTGTGTGTGTGTGTGTGTCCACTGCCAGGTGTGTGTGTGTGTGTGAGAGAAGTGTGTGTGTCCACTGCTCCAGGTGAGTGTGTGTGTGTGTGTATGAGTGTGTGTGTGACCAGCAGGTGTGTGTGTGTGTACTTGGATGGGTCAAATACAGAGAACACATTTCACTGCTGCTTATACTCTGTATAATTGTGTGACAAATAAAACCGAGCGACTTTTCAAAACCGATATCCGATAATGGAGACTTAAATACCGATATATCGGTCGACCGAACATCATATCTTGTTCTTCCAGTGAGGAAGACCGAGACTCCAGCGAGTGAGACCGCCCATGTGTGGCATCATGGGAACCAGACGCCGGTGGCAGGTTTGACCGACGAGCGAGTCGAGATGAGAGGAGTCTTTAATGCCTCTTGTGTTCCTCAGGCACGTATCTCCTCGTCATCACAAAGAAGAAGAAGGTGGGCGATCTGCTGGGTCACGCCGTCTGGAGAGCCACTGACTTTGACATCGTTTCCTACAAGAAGACGGTTCTGCATCTGACTGATGCTCAGGTGGGTTGGTCAGTGTTCCTGGAGCTGAATGTGTCTCGGCTCTCGGCGCAGGGAGCTGTTATATGGGTGCTAGAGGTCTGCACGGGCTCAAAACTGAAGCGAACCCGAAGACAGATCTGACCCGACCCGACCGACCAGTGGCACAGTAAAATTTAGAGCCCGAACCCGACCAATCCCCGAGAGACTAAAAAAAAGGAAAAGGTTGCATTTCACGATTGCATGCGAGGCTTAATCAAGGCGACTGCCACGACGACAAACATTTACCAGTTATGAAAGTTAGGTGAACATCAGGTGCGATCGAGACATTCTGCCGAGGATGAATTTTGTTTGGAGAAGACCGAGATGACCGTGCAAATTATGGTCAGTCAGTTAAGGCTCGAGCATTCTGTCTGAAATCAGACATAAGATCTTAAATAAGATTGTATTTATTTGAATGAATTAATCATTTATTTGAGAGAGAGACCGAGACAGAGAGAGAGAGAGACAGAGACAGAGAGCGAGAGAGAGAGACAGGCGAGAGAGAGAGAGAGACCGAGAGCGAGAGAGAGAGAGAGAGCGAGCGAGAGAGAGAGAGAGCGAGAGAGACAGACCGAGCGAGAGAGAGACCGAGAGAAAGTTGCGCTGCATGTGAACCTGCGTCTGCGCATCTCTCTCTCTCTACAAGCAATGAGGCTTAGTTCAAAAACAGCGATTTTGCCGCCTCATTGCAGATAAATATAATGTTGTGACTTGCGAGTCAGTAGCCTGTCGCTATTTTCCTAATAAACGTTCCGTGCTGTTTGTGCCGATCTCTGATATCTGTGTGCAATGTGTGTGTGCGTCTATGAAAGCAGCGAAGCCTCTGCATATAGTTTTGGTTTAGCTACAAACCCGACCCGACCTGAGCCCGGCTATTAAACATTAACCCGAAACCTGAAAGTATTTCGGGACCCGCGGGTTCGGGTCGGGTAGCAGACCTGTAGGTGCTCCGGCTTTATGGGACGTTTGAGCATCTCTTTATTTAAACACTGAAGGCTTTAATGTATTTTGAGCAGCTATATTTATGTTTTGCTGGAAATATAGGTATTTCTTTATTGGCAGATCTCAGGAAAAGTCCACAAAAGGTCACATTTTACTCCAATAATGATTTAAATATAAAAATATAGTAAGTAAAAAATTTAAAATAGGTTCCTTCCTTAAACATGCTCATTTTTTCTTTAGGCAAAATATTTTTAATGATTTTAGGGTGACAGATTTGTGCCAATATTTGATAAATGTCGATAAAAACGTATTTCGAAATGACGGCGTTTCCGTTAAGCAATGCTGTGCGACTAAATCGTAACCTTTTGCCCCTCGCGATAAGTCATGGTCATGTATTTTGGTGAGATTTGAGGGATATATTTATTCAAAGGAGGCGTAAGCGTGCACAGAAGCAGCACGATCAGAATAGACATGAAACTGCTTTTAATTCTTTCAAATTAATAATATAAAGTTGCATAAGTTATTCATGATCTGATAAGTATTTAAAGGGAGAATGTCGTATTAAAAACATATATTTGAACATTAGACGTTCAATTTTGATGATAAATCCACTGTTTTATTTTTCTGAATACAGTGTTTAATGCTACTGCATTAAATTACTCAAATTTTTATTTTGCTAAATAAAAATTCTGGAGAAAGACAGACGTGTGTAGTGATGAAAGACACAATATTAAACACCATGCATGAATATTGACTGAGTAATGCACTGTTTTGTAGAAGGGTCAAAATGGCAATTTTCACCTGAGATTCAGAGTCAAATTACAGGAGGTGAAAATAACAGCATCATAATGTTAATTTTAGTCAGAGATTAGTAGGTCTGTTAATAAAATATGTTGACTTTAGCAATCTTTGTTTTATTATGTGCCAATGGTGACCCTTCAAAAATGGGGAAACAGCACTTTTCAAGTTTTTCTCCAAAGTTTGCATGTCTGTAACTCAAGAAGTATTACAGATATATTAATGCCCTTTTAGATATTGGGTCTTAATAAACTTTCCGTTTCTGCATCTTTATTTTTAATGCTCTATATGCTTCGGTTCCAGAGATATTTCAATATAGCTCCAGGAGTAAATTGTTCAAATGTACACATTTTCAGTGGTCAAAACAAATGTGGGTCACTTTGCAAAAATATGATACTTCTTTTGTTTTAAAGAGGAATAATGTTGAAACTGGAAATCTCAAAACAACCACGTTGGATGTACCGGTCCATACATTTTGGGGCTTTTTAGAGCCTTAAAACTAAAGATGCCCAAAAAGAAGTTTGTTTAGACCCAATATCTAAAAGCTCATTAAGTTACAGACATGCAAACTCTGGAGAAAGAACTTGAAAAGTGCTGTTTTCCCATTTTTGAAGTGTCACCATTTGCACATAATGCAACAAAGATTGCTAAAGTCAACATATTTTACTAACAGACCTACTAATCTCTGAGTAAAATTAACATTATGATGCTGTTATTTTCACCTCCCTGTAATTTGACTCTGAATCTCAGGTGAAAATTGCAATTTTGACCCATCTACAAAACAGTGCATTACTCAGTCAATATTCATGCATGGCTTGTAATATTTTGGCTTTCATCACTACACATGTTTATCTTCCTTCAGAAAAAATATTAGCAAAATAAAAAATTTGAACTGGGAATATTTTGACACGGAATGACTCTATAATTAAAATACAAAAAGTATGAGTAATCCCTTACTTTGCATTTTCAAGTGAAAAATAAGTTAATTTCTTAGTAATGCATTTCACCCAACACTGTTTACGTTGCATTGGGAAAAAAAGCTTTTAGTCAAAGTAATGTTATTCCACAAATAGTGCATTCAAGTAAGTTGCTCTGCTTTCTCCAAATGTGTCTGAATGCAGTGTCGTGATGATGTCTGTGTGGCTCTTCCAGATGCAGGACAACAAGGCCTTCTTGTCCATGATCAACAGCGTGCTGAATACAGACGGCTTCTTCTTCACCACAGACTACGACCTGGCCGCTTACAGCGGCTGGCCAACACCAGCCCCGAGTTTCAGGAGATGACCCTGCTGGAGCGCGTGCGTGAGAGAGAGACGCTTTCACATATCTGTCATAAAACACATCATAATCCTATAATGCTCACTGCCAGCGCTGGGGTTACGTAAATGATTACTTTTTCAAGTAACTTTTTCAAAAAAGTGCGTTTTTCCACATTTATTGATTGAAAGCTCTCCTGTCCCAATGTTGAGAGGAATCGGGGGGGTACTAGAATAAATGTGAACATGCATTAATTCATCTCACACAAAAAAACGATTCGGTATTCCTCAAAATGAGTAAAACAATGAAATGAAGAGCTCTTTTCCAAAACGCGATAACGCCAAATAAAAAAATGAGTTCGTCATGCCATTTTGCTGTGTACTGAACCTATTCACTGCTCCATCAATGTTTCATGCCAAATCGCTATATTTCCTTGTTTAAAATGTACTGCAAGATGCAGTTCTTTCCAAACCGCTATAAGCGCCCGAACCTGTTTTAGCCTAAATGCGATATATCCTCTCGACCAATCAGAATTCGCTCGATGCAATCCAACATGACGGCGCTTTGAAGCGTTTGTTTGTGCTCAGTCTTCAAAATGAGTGCTTTAAACTCTAATAACACTTTTGAGACCTACACCTGGGGGTAGAAAACACAGACTGAACAAAGAAAATCACAAAAAATAAAAGGTGGTGTTTAACCGATTGACGCTAGAGGCTGTAGCCTTTGGCGTTCCTTGTTAGAGCGCCCTTCTCCTGCACCGGAGACCCGGGTTCGAGACCCGCTCGGTGTGATGGTGCGGACCCGGGGGGGGGGGTTACATCAACACAAGGCTGGTGCGATCGGTTTATAGTATGAGTCCCTGATGTCATATGTTGCATGTTCTCTTTTTTTTAAGACATAAACCAACATAAAAAAAAGGATGGATTTGTAGCGTTTAAAAAAAAATTAAAAAAACTTTGCATTTATAATCGACAATATTGTTGTTTCATTTAACAATCATTGTTTAACATGTTCAGACTGAGCCAACAGACCATTTTAACAGGATAAATTGAATATTAACAAAATGTATGGGTCTAGGTAAAAAAATGTCATTTTCATGAAAACTATTAAAATGGATTTATAGCGTTTTGGAAAAGAGCTCTTCAAATGCAACTCAGATTATGACGCAAACCTGCAATAATTAAATGTTTTTACTGCTGACCTTTGACCAGCTGCTGGTCTTTCAAAGAGGGGAAGCTCATTTTCGGCCAACATCATAAAAATTGTCCATTTATTTATACGTAAATTCTGCCCTACGTGCCTTTTCAAGAAAACGCTCTAACCTACTGTATGAATGAATGAATGAACAAACGATCTAAAAAAAGATATTAAACTCGACGGAGGAAATGTGGGAAGTAGGTTAAACTGAAACAAGGAATGTGGCGTATAATTGAGTGAAATGTTTGATGAGCAAATACCAAGAAATAGGTTGCAGCAGTTTGTCTTTCAGTTGATGGGACTGAGCTCGAATAGCTTCAGCGTCAGCGACTTTTTTTATAGTACAACATCGCTGTCAATCAAAAGGAGATGCAGTCTTTCGACAGACCCTCCAATCATCACGCAGAAGCCCAGAGTCCCGCCCACTCCTCCATTCACGCTGAGTGTCTGTGGGCGGGACATAATCGCAGCATTTAGCCAATGACCGTCTAGTATCGAAGCAGACGCTCGGCTTCAACAGAGAAATGCAGTGACGCTACGGAATGTATGAGAAGGAAATCGAGTCAGTCGACCTGCTATATGAAGCTGATTCTGAACCAGCTCGTCTTCCAGATGAACGTCTTCGAACGCATTTTTAGTCAATAAAATGTTAACACAATAGTACGTATTTTACATAATAAATAATATTTCCATTGATGCATGGTTTGTTGGATCAGATAATATTTGTAAATCTGGAATCTGAGGATGCAAAAAAAAATCTAAATATTGAGAAAATCCTCTTTAAAGTTGTTCAAATTGAAGTTCTTAGCAATGCATATTAATAATCAAAAATTAAGTTTTGATATATTTACGGTACAAATATCTTCATGGAACATGATCTTAATATCCTAATGATTTTTGGCATAAAATAAAAATGTATAATTTTGACCGATACAATGTATTGTTGGCTATTGCTACAAATATACCTGTGCTGCGTATGTGCTGCAGAGACACATATATAAGTTTACTGGAGATGCAATTGAACATATGAAGTTTGGTTTTCTGATCAATTAAACATAATTCATTGAGTTTAGGTTTAGAACAAGTCTCTGTCAGTGGGGTGTATAAGCTGGTTCTGTTGAATGAATTAATTTTTCTGAACACATTAACAGATATTTGTTCTTGTTTTAATCATGAGCTCACTTCATTGTGATTAATTTATCATTAAAACAAGACTTATTTTATGTCATTTGCTTCATAAGTAAATGCATCTGGATTTAAGAATCTTTACACATTTGCAGAAAAAAACACTGATTAAAAAAAGTCAGAAATGCTAAATATTTTCATATTTTAGTGGTTGTTGTGAGCAGAGGTATTCAAACCATAAGCTTTTTATTTTTGTAAAATGAATAAAAAATTAAAGGAGGTCATTTGAAAGTATTTTCAAACTCTGAAGTGTTATAAAAAGACATTTACAGCTAAAAACATTTCAATTAAATGTCTTTACATTGTCCTTAAAAAGCATTAAATTGACATCCATAGACCCTGCAGAATAACTGAATAAATAAATGCGTGACAAATCCAATAAAATCAATAATCCCTACCGCATCGACTGATTCAAACATTAAAAGAAAGACTGTAAAAGGGGGGAAAAAATCACGAAATGTAATGATTTTATCTTTGACCCCTTTAGAAGTGTGTGTTATCATAAGCTATGAAATGATTATATCTTGATATGATGCTTTATGCAGGCGGATCAGAGATTCGTGTGGAACGGTCACCTGCTCAGAGAGTTCATGGCTCAGCCCGAGGTAAACACAAGACTGCTTTAGCCGAATCTGCTTTTTAAGACAGAACAACGTGTAGAAATCTGCATGAAATACCCAGTTTCTATGCCTGATTTTATAGAGAAATCTAAAGAAGGAATCTGACGTTTGTGCTTTCTCTTACAGCTGCACAGATTCGTCTACCCTGTTATTCACGGCTGTATCCTTTAACCAGACGAGCGTGTTCAGAGATTTCTGCGTTCACATTTACAGTAGAGCTGCACGATTAATCGGTGAAAGATCACGAGCTCGAGTCAAGCACCCACGCGATCTCATCTCTAAATGACCAGGATTGACCCGTGTCTATTAAATCCTTGTAAAAGTCATACTGTGAATTGACTCCGAGCGAGCAGTTATCATGTTTAGGTCACACAGTATTACATTCATTCATATTATCAGAAATACTGGAAGGAATGTTTATAGTTTTGGATATAATCATGGTAGAAATAGAGCAAATCCTGGCTTTTGAAAGTAATCAGCGCTTTAAATAACATTTGTGTCGATTGCATTGTTTGTCCTCTAGGTGGCGACAAGTGACTGTTAAATATGTGTTTGTCATTGAATCATTCGTTCAAGAGATTTGTTCAAAAACAAAGTGTTTATGAGCGAGTCAATGAACCTATTTTTCATCATATTAATATAAAAAATTGGCTTATTAAATGTATATAAGTAATGGAAATTAATGAGATATTTTTAAATAGACTGCTGCTATTAATATATATATATATATATTTTTAAGTTACACATTATTTAGTTTAGTTCAGAATCGTGATTCTCAATTTATCTAGAATCGTGCAGGTCTTATTTACAGTATATTTTGAGCCTTAAAGCGATAGTTCACCCAAAAATACTGTCACTATTTACTCCCCTCATGTCTTTACAACCTTTCTTTCTTCTGTTAAACACAAAAGATCAGCACTTGCGTATTATTGCTCTTTTGTTGGTTTTGATTGCTTCTATTGTCCTCGTTTTGTAAGTTGCTTTGGATAAAAGCATCTGCTTAATGTAAGAAGATATTTTGAAGATTGATAGTAACCCACAGCTGACGGTAGCCATTGACTTACATAGTATGGAAAAAATACAATGAAAGTCAATGGCTACCGGCAACAATTTGGTTACCAACATGCTTCAAAATATCATTTTTTGTGTAAATGATGACAGAATTTAAATTTTTGTGAACTATCACAATAACAGTTTTAGCGTACATGAATACTGTACATATAACGTCTTCATATATTCAGTCAAATCAAAATGTATTCAGACACCTTCATCATTTCTCACATTATCACGGTTTAATAAAATATGGCTCAACTGTGTCAGAATAAAATTGATACTCTTGATAATATCAGGTAACTTTGATAGAAAGGCATGTAATGAATTGGGTTGAGTAGCTGTCAGCTGTTAAATTCAATACACAATTAGATAAAACCAATTTAGCTCCAATTACCAAGCAATGCTTCGTTTTGTTCAGTCTGTGGTGTATAAAGATCACATTAGCAATTTAATAAAAAACATGGTCAGGTCAATTTTACTGTATACTGAATGAAGTATCTTTGCACTGCAAAAAATGCTTTTCTTGCTTATATTCTTTTGTCTTGTTTCCAGCCAAAATATCGAAAAATTCTTAATAAAATTATGCCTTTTCTAATATCACCTTTCATGCAGTGTGTCATGCAGCAGTGTGTGAACATAAACTTTCAGTAAAGTTGTGAAGCCGACAGCGCACGATAAATAAAGTTATTATCTATCAAAATAAAAGATCGGCTCGTAATCGTCTAAACGAGTCGTCAGGATTTGAATCTTATTCTGTTTCAGCTGTACAACACATTTGCATAATGTCCGCGGTGGACCAATCACAAAGGACTGCGCCATCTGACCAATCACAGCAGAGAGAGGCGGGGTTTAGAGAGACTGATTCTTCGACTGAGTCGTTTAGGAATCATTTAGAAATTAGATAAAATTAAAGCTATTTTTGGAGAAAATTAAAGTGTTTTTGGACCGTGTATGCATGTAAATCTGCTTTAGGACACATAAAACATTATTAGCAACCTTAAAAATGACATAATGGGAGTACTTTAAATCAAGAAGGATTTCTAGACAAGTGAGTTTTTGCTTCGAACAAGCAAAATAATCTTATTTAAACAGAAAACAATATTATATTTCTTACCCCAGCGGCAGATTATTTAGCTTGTTTCAAGCAAAACTCACTTAATGTTGACTTGTTTTTTTTTCTGAAAACATGACAATAATTTGTACTTATCTAGAAAATCCTCCTTTTTTAGCAATTTGGTAACTCTTTACAATAAGGTTCATTAATTAACATGAACTAAGGTTTAACAAGTTCTATTAATCTTAGTTAATTTCAACATTTACTAATGCATTATTAAAATCACGAGTTTGTTAACATGCAACATTAATAATAAACAATGAACAACTGTATTTTCATTAATAAATAGTGTAATAAATGCATTGTTCGTGTTAGTTAACACATTAACTAATGTTAACAAATACACCGTATTGTAAAGTGTTACCAAGATATTTTGGCTGGAAACAAGACAAAACAATCTAAGCAAGAAAAGCATTTTTTGCAGTGTTGGTGTATAATATGTCACAATTAATTTTATTTTTCTATCCTCACTTATATAAATGAACTATAGTGTGCTGCACCCACTCGTCAAATGATATGTGGTATGTTTGGTTTGACTGTAGCTTGACTTCTTCTTCCACACGTCACAGTCCTTAATCTCCGCTCTCAGTCATCACCATGAAGTCGTGCTGCATCAGCGGAAAAGTCTTCGACTGGATCATCATTTCTAGGAGGAGCTGTTACCGTGCTGGCGTCCGCTACTACGTCAGAGGTGAAGCTCGTCCGGTTTGAGACGGTGCCGGGCTTTTCTCCATACGCTGCTAAACGCTCTTTCTCTTCCAGGTATTGACTCTGAAGGTCATGCGGCTAACTTTGTTGAGACGGAGCAGATTGTTCAGTATAATGGAGCAAAAGCCTCATTTGTGCAGGTAAGCCTCTGAAATGGTAAAGCCTCCAAATATCAGTTTTTATGCTGAGTTGTATGTTGAGGGATTGCTTCGTTTTACTAATACGAGAAACTTCCAGTCGGCTGTCTGATGTTTACTTCACTAAATCAACCAGTTTTTGTCAAAAACAGGGCAATATGTTGGTTAAGGAACGAAATCATGATTTTGTTCCTCATATCCCTGGAGCACAAAACCAGTCATAAGTGTCAATTTTGTCGAAATTGAGATTTATGCATCATATAAAAGCTAAATAAATAATATTTCCATTGATGTATGGTTTGGACAATATTTGTAAATCTGGAATCTGAGGGTGCAAAAAAATCTAAATATTGAGAAAATCATCTTTAAAGTTGTTCAAATTAAGTTCTTAGCAATGCATATTACTAATCAAAAATTATGTTTTGATATATTTACGGTACAAATATCTTCATGGAACATGATCTTAATATCTAATGATTTTTGGCATAAAAGACAAATCTATAATTTTGATCCATACAATGTATTGTTGTCTATTGATACAAATATAGCTGTGCTGCTTATGACTGCGTCTGTGCTCCAGGGTCATTTATTGAGATTTCAGTTTTATTTCAGTTAATTGTGCATTTTTAAATAATAGGAGACAGTATCGTTTTTTCTGTCAAATTAAATGTTGATTATTTTTAGATTGATCTGCAGAGCTGTAGGTATATAAAGTCATAAAGTCATGTGGTCACCGACTGGAATGACGTTAGCTTCTTGAGTAGATGATTTAAGAGGCTTTTATTTTGAAATATCAAGCAAAGCTCTGGTCGGTTCTCAAGGGTACGAACGCAAATAACGTCTTTGGGCAGCAGATATGAATGTCACAGAGGTTTGACGAGTCATAAACCACAGATAACATATAAATAAACACTCATTTTTGATCTGAATCCATAAATAGATATGCAGTCAATAAAGACCATAAAGTTAAAGGAGGAGACTTACTGGAATGTTGTTTGGTGTGCGTTCGTCCATTCTGAATGTGGTTTGGTAGCTTGCATGTAATTTGAGGAGCGTTATTACTCCCAACATTTCTAATAGTTAATGTCATTAATGAATGAATTATCCTCTTCCACAGACTCGAGGCTCTATCCCGTTCTACTGGTCTCAGAGACCAAACCTGAAGTACAAACCTAAACCACAGATCAGCAAAAGCACCAATCATGTGAGATTCACTTTCTGTATTTCTTTGATTTGTTTAGACGTAAGTGACCAATGAGGATGTTCATGATGGTGGGATGTGGTTTTTAACATCTGGTCTCATTTGTATATAACACACTTGCTAAGAATTTACAGCATTATTAATCTTTATGTTAGTTATAAATACAGTTGTTATTTCATGTTAGTTCTCAATGCATTAACTGATGTAACTGGAGAACACTTAATTAAAAAAATGCATTAGCAAATTTTGAAAATATTATGCATTGTTTCTCTTGAAGTATTATTTATTGTTAGTTCATCTAATGCGGTTAAATAATGTTAACATATGAAACCTTGTTGTAAAGCATGGAAGTTGTTTTTAAGTAAAGTTTTGATTTGACTCTGCTTCAGTACTTCAAAGAAATTGTAATAAAAGAGACAAAAATTATGAAAAATAAATAAATGCCATTAAGATATAGCCACTTATTAAAAGTTTGAAATAATTTAGGTTTTTAAAAAAAAAATTTGATAGAAGTCTCTTCTGTTCACAAGACTACATTAATTTGATTAAAAATACAGTAAAACAGTAATATTATGAAATATTGTTAAAATATAAAATAACTGTTTCCTATATGGATATATTTTAAAATGTAATTATTCCTCTTATGCAAAGCTGAATTTTAATTTCAGTACGTAAACGGTTTTCAACATTGATAATAATCAGAAATATTTCTTGAGCAGCAAATGAGTATATTATTATGATTTCTGAAGATCATGTGACACTGAATACTGCAGTAATGATGCTGAAAATACAGCTGCGCATCACAGAAATAAATTACAGTTTAACAGATATTCACATAGAATACAGTCATTTTAAATTATAATAATATTTCACAATTTTATAATTTTTTCTGTATTTCTGATCAAATAAATGCAGCCTTGGTGAGCAAAAATAGCAGATTTAGATATGAAAATGAGCATTGTTTGATTGACTTTTAAACACTAGTATCTCAAATGTGTTGATATCTGTATTCCACTATGAATATTTGTAAAATTGTTTAGATAGCACTTAGTTAGTCTGACATTATTCTGTGTTTATTATTCTGTCACAGCTGGATGGTTTTCAGAGACACTTCGACTCTCAGATCGTCACATACGGCAAACAAGTGATTCTGAACCTGGTCAATCAAAAGGGCTCAGAAAAGCCGCTGGAAGAGGCCTTCGCGAAGATGGTGGAGAGTCTGGGCAGCGGCATGATCAAGTGAGTGAGCTGAAATCTGATAAAACACTAATGAGCTAAACACAAGAGCTAAACACACATCTGTGTTCAGGTACATCGCGTTTGACTTCCACAAGGAGTGCAGCCGTATGAGATGGCATCGCCTGCAGATCCTCGTGGACATGGTGGCGCAAACGCAGAATGAGTTCGGGTTAGTCTTCATTTCGTTAGTGAAGACTGTAGCTTGTTTCCCATGACTAACATGAGACCATGAAGAGATGACAATAAGGTCAATAAACAATAAAGGCCCCCATTCAAATGAAATCAAAGAACTGATATGACATCATTTCGAACAAAATCAGACCAAAACATAGTTAGTTTTGAGTTTGTTTTTCGGCAGTTCGAAACCGCTCAAGTCCGTTTTGGCTCCTAAACACTTTAAAACCCTTAACTGTCACCCCTTTTTGAAAAAATACTTTTTTTGAAAGTGCATTATTTAAAGTAAAATTGTTATAATTCATGAATGCTTTTGAATAGTATACAGACCTAAGGTTGGTCTCTTTTTAAAGAAGACAATCAGCAGATTATTGCAGAAGTGAAATCATTACAAAAAATGAAAGTAAAAAAAGTTATACAAGTTTAAATTTACTGTAAATAAAATGTAATGTACAATTATTATTTTATATTATATAAAATAAATATTTTACAAAATATGTTTTAATCCAAATTTGGCATAAAATGAAAGCCATATGTCTAAATAAGTTAAAATATATAAAAAATTGAGGTTACTATGCAATTTTGTTTAGGCGTTATACCACAAACAGCCACCGGGTGCCATTCAAACCCCATTGAATTTTGTTTATGCACTTTTCTGTCACAAATGTATCAATTTCTCTCCCACTATTACTCTTATCACAAAATGACCACCAAATATGGAATCTTGAGACTCAGACCTTTCCAATGATATGTATTTTGTCAAGATTATAAAAAGTTGTGATTCTATAAAACCGTGATACATTTGAATATGACACCTCCCACTAAAGGGAGGAGCCCGCTAAAGAGTTTAAAGTACCATTTCTATGGTAACGCAATGTCCGGGTTTTCAAACAGGATTTTTGAGATTATAAGCTTTCAAATGATATATAATATATGATGATTACTAAAACATGTGATAGGAAAAAAGGAAAGCGAATAGAATTTTTGTGTCAAAGATCAGAGCTCCTGTTATGGTGTATATGTTTTGAGGTACGCTCTTGTCATAAATTAATCTATTACTGCTCCTACATAATTTTTTACAACAAACAGTGGTACAATATCTATTTAGGAGTCTTGGACCTTTCCAACGATATATAGTTTGTCATGATTAGATTAAGATTTAATGGTAATATATTGAAGTATACGGGACGGCGACAGTTAAGGGGTTAAAGGCCTTTACCTTCTTGCATTATTATGCTGTTACATTATGATTATATATGCAGTGGCATAAAATAGTCTTTAAAATGTCAATCGCTTATCGCAATTATTTCTGGGGCAAAATATTGCACAACAAAAGTTGTTATCGTGATAGGCCCAAGTAAAAGGCAAGTCTATATGCTGAATTTTTCATAATCTCAACCTTGCCAAAATGCAAATATTTTCGGACATTCCCAAAATACATGTGTGTGATCTACCTTTCCACACCCCCTCCAACATTTATCTGCTTCTGGACTGTTTACTATTAGAGATTTGACTGTTATAATATTGTTCGTTTGTTTTAACAATTTTACAAATATTCTTGAAACAAAAATTATGGAATAATATCAGTTATGGGATCATAATGGAATCGCAGATTTGAGATACTAGTGTTTACAAGTCAATCAAACAATGCTCGTTTTCATATCTAAATCTGTTAATTAATTCAAATATATACTGATGGCCAAAAGTTAGAATTATTGCGATTTTTGCTCACCAAGGCTGCATTTATTTGATCAGAAATACAGTAAAATTTTGAAGTTTTGTTATAATTTAAAATAGCTGTTTTCGATGTGAATATCAGTTTTCATGATGTTGACAGACAGAGTGCACAAGTCTTTGATATAAATGTATATAATAAATAGCCTATAATAAATCAGTACGTTACATGAGGTATAAAGAAACAAACAAACAAAGTCGACGTTCTATTGATTTGTGCTTAATGGTGAAAGTGCAATACCTAAAATGCAAAAGTAAAATCCTCAAATGACAACAATCATATGATTATAATTTGAGCAAAAATATTTTTAAGTATTAAACAGCATGACGAAAATGATTTAATTGACTAAAACTAGACTAAAATGCTCAGACATTTAATCGACTAAAACTTGAATAAACTAAATCAAGGTTACTAAATATGATAATAACTAAAATGTACATTTGAGACAGGACTAATTTAAAAATGTCTGCCAATATTAACACTAGTTCGGGTCAGCAGTGCTTTATATTGCAAGCTTTGAGATTTTCGCATGCTCTTATTGTTTTTCTACAGCTACTTCCTGGTGGATTCGGACGGGACGGTCCAGTTACAGCAGGACGGGGCGTTTAGAAGCAACTGCATGGACTGTCTGGACCGAACCAACGTCATCCAGAGTCTGCTGGCGCGCCGCTCGCTGCAGTCGCAGTTAGAGGTGCGATGATGATGGGATTTATTATCTTTATTGGGATTATCATTGGGCCAAAACACATGTACATGCAGGGCTGGGCCACACTTTGAATATCAGCATTATTATTGCAATGTCCAATATTGTGTAGTATTAATTTAGTTGTTTTTTTTTGGTAACTATGATGAAAAAAATTGTTGACGTCCTTTTTATGCATGATTGAGGACACGTGCAAGATCGTTGAAGAAAAAAGACAAGACTATAATGTAGCTTAAATTTAAAAATTAAAACACAATATCCAAAATTTCTTCAACAAAATTAAAATAGATGATTCAATCACAAATGAAGCAAGGGACTGTCTTTATGAACGAGTCAGGCGAGACTAAAATGTAGTTTAAATAATAATAAAAAGTTAAAATTCTCTATATCCAAAATTTCTTGCACAACAACATAAAGGAGAAAAATTCTAGACCTCCGTGAGTTTTCATGCTTGGGTTGCCAGATCTCAAGAGTTTAAATCCCCCAACAGAGCTTCTCTCTTAACAGCACACATTTTCTGTCCTGTGTTTAATTTATCTTCATAACCTGGCAACCATTTGTATGCTCTCTCCACATTACAGAAGAAGCACTGATGATTATTGGAATTAATGTTACGAATCCCTCTGTTTTCACTTTTGGGTTTTGCCAGTTTTTATAATGTAGGGAGTGTGTTTATATTTCTTATAATTTAATAACTCAGGAAACTAAATGAGGTCAGATAAACCATGTCTGTGCTAATATGTGAAAGTGCAATAATTCTGATGTAATTTTAACCATTATAGAGCAGAACTGAAATGTGATGTTTTCATTGATTGAAAGTATCTTTTATGATGAGTCGCAGACTCAAACAGTCCGTTCAAACAGTTGATTCATTCCAAAACATGATTCGGTCACTGAATCATTGACTCACTCGATCCGTTCAAACAGCTGATTCATTCCGAAACATGATTCAGACACTGAATCATTGACTCACTCGATTCGTTCAAACAGCTGATTCATTCCAAAACATGATTCAGACACTGAATCATTGACTCACTCGATCCGTTCAAACAGCTGATTCATTCCAAAACATGATTCAGTCACTGATTCACTCGATCCGTTCAAACAGCTGATTCATTCCGAAACATGATTCAGACACTGAATCATTGACTCACTCGATCCATTCAAACAGCTGATTTATTCTGAATGATGATTCAGTCACTGAATCATTGACTCACTCGATCCGTTCAAACAGCTGATTCATTCCAAAACATGATTCAGTCACTGATTCACTCGATCCGTTCAAACAGCTGATTCATTCCAAAACATGATTCAGTCACTGATTCACTCGATCCGTTCAAACAGCTGATTCATTCTGAATGATGATTCAGACACTGAATCATTGACTCACTCGATCCGTTCAAACAACTGATCCATTCTGAATGATGATTCAGACACTGAATCATTGACTCACTCGATCCGTTCAAACAGCTGATCCATTCTGAATGATGATTCAGACACTGAATCATTGACTCACTCGATCCGTTCAAACAGCTGATTCATTCCGAAACATGATTCAGTCACTGAATCATTGACTCACTCGATCCGTTCAAACAGCTGATTTATTCTGAATGATGATTCGGTCACTGATTCACTCGATCCGTTCAAACAGCTGATTCATTCTGAAACATGATTCAGTCACTGAATCATTGACTCACTCGATCCGTTCAAACAGCTGATTTATTCTGAATGATGATTCGGTCACTGAATCATTGACTCCCTCGATCCGTTCAAACAGCTGATTCATTCCGAAACATGATTCAGTCACTGAATCATTGACTCACTCGATCCGTTCAAACAGCTGATTCATTCCGAAACATGATTCGGTCACTGAATCATTGACTCACTTGATTCATTCAAACAGCTGATTCATTCCGAAAGATCTTTCAGTCATTGACTCACGTGATTCGTTCAAACAGCTGATTCATTCCTAAATGAGCTCATATTCGATGTCTTGTTTATCTGTAGAGGATAGGAGTTCTTCACATGGGCCAGCGGATTGAAGAACAGGCGGATTTTGAAAAAATATACAAGAACGGTAAGCAAACACTACCACTGATATTCAGTTGTCTGGCTGTGTGAGACTTTCTCATTCATACCCGTTATTCCCTCAGCATGGGCGGATAACGCCAACGCCTGTGCCAAACAGTACGCCGGGACCGGAGCCCTGAAGACCGATTTCACACGGTAAACAGAGCGTCTTCTGCTCCGCTTGTGTTTGACATAGATGCAAACTTCTTTCAGTGACAACTCACTTGTTTGAGATCAAAATAAGTCACCTATGAGATTTGCTTAGATCCAATGAGAAAGGGGGGTGTCTTGCAAGGGTACTTGTGGGATTTTGCACCCGATCCGCGCAGTGCTCTCCCCTTTACCTGTTTGCACCTCTGCTTTGAGAAAGATGATTGGTTCTCTGTGTTCAGGACAGGGAAGAGAACGCAGTGGGGTTTGCTGATGGACGGCTGGAACTCTATGATCAGATACTACAAGAACAACTTCTCCGACGGCTTCAGACAGGTGACACGGACCGTGCACTTACACACTAACCTCTCGTGACACGGACCGTGCACTAGCACACTAACCTCTCGTGACACGGACCGTGCACTTACACACTAACCACGGACCGAGCACTTACACACAAACCTCTCGTGACACGGACCGTGCACTTACACACACTAACCTCTCGTGAAACCTCTCGTGACACGGACCGCACTAACCTCTCGTGACACGGACCGTGCACTTACACACTAACCTCTCGTGACACGGACCGCTTACACACTAACCTCTCGTGACACGGACCGTGCACTTACACACTAACCTCTCGTGACACGGACCGTGCACTAGCACACTAACCTCTCGTGACACGGACCGTGCACTTACACACTAACCTCTCGTGACACGGACCGTGCACTTACACACTAACCTCTCGTGACACGGACCGAGCACTTACACACAAACCTCTCGTGACACGGACCGGCACACACACTAACCTCTCGTGACACGGACCGTGCCACTTACACACTAACCTCTGTGACACGGACCGTGCGCCACACACTAACCTCTCGTGACACGGACCGTGCACTTACACACTAACCTCTCGTGACACGGACCGTGCACTTACACACTAACCTCTCGTGACACGGACCGTGCACTTACACACTAACCTCTCGTGACACGGACCGTGCACTCTAGGCACTAAACGTGCTCCTGTAGCAGCAAGCCGTGTTCGGTGCTTGGTTTCTGTGGATCAAGCGTGCAGCGTCTGATATAGAGCCGCGTGTCTTTATGCAGGACTCCATCGATCTGTTTCTGGGGAACTATGCTGTGGAAGAGGCCGAAATGAACACGACTCTACATGAGCCCAAAGACTGGAAGTTCCTCACGGTAAGAACCAGATTGAGCTGTGGACCCAGTGTGTCTCTGAACACACTCACACTTTGGCATTTGTTCGTATTTTGCTGTTGCTGCTTTATAAAAGAAATAAGCCACTTAAAGGATTTGCTGTTATTGTTCTGATTTATATAACAATACAAATTATGAGCTTTATTTGTCACATACACAATTATACAGAGTATAATGAGGAGTGAAATGTGTTCTCTGCATTTAACCCATACAAGTGCACACACACCTGGAGCACACACACACACACACCTGGAGCAGTGGACACACACACACACACACACACCTGGAGCAGTGGACACACACACACACACACCTGGAGCAGTGGACACACACACACACACACACACACCTGGAGCACACACACACACACACCTGGAGCAGTGGACACACACACACACACACACACACACACACACACACTGGAGCACACACACACACCTGCAGCAGTGGACACACACACACACACAGACACACACACCTGGCACACACACACACACACACACACCTGGGAGACACACACACACACACACCTGGAGCAGTGGACACACACACACACACACATGGAGCAGTGGACACACACACACACACACACACATTATGGAGCAGTGGACACACACACACACACACACACACCTGGAGCACACACACACACCAGCAGTGCACACACACCTGGACACACACACACACACACACACACACACACACACCCTGAGCACACACACACACACACACACACCTGGAGCAGTGGACACACAGACACACACACCTGGAGCACACACACACACACACCTGGAGCAGTGGACACACACACACACCTGGAGCAGTGGACACACACACACACACACCTGGAGCACACACACACCTGGAGCAGTGGACACACACACACACACACACACACACACACACACACACACACCTGCAGCAGTGGACACACAGACACACACACACCTGGAGCACACACACACACCTGGAGCAGTGGACACACACACACACACACACACACACCTGGAGCAGTGGACACACACACACACACACACACCTGGAGCAGTGGACACACACACACACACACCTGGAGCAGTGGGTCAGTCGTGGACACTTCCTGCCAAAGCTGGGATTCGAACCCACAACCTTGGGTTACCTCGGGTTTCAAGTGTATAACAGCTTACATCACTTACCAGTTACCATGGTAAAATCACTGTAATGCATGGCCCTGATTATGTTATTAAGAAGAAAAAGGGAGGATCTTACGCTTGCTTCATCCACATATTGCACGATTTCAAGTTATTAATACATTTATAATTTATCGATATATCGAATGTACATGATTTGATTGCACTAATATTACGGTGACCTCATGAGTTTTATGGCCATTAATTAGATTTATACTACATCTGCTATTAAAGCTGACATCAAACGTAGATGAAATATCATCTATTTTCTAAATTAATGTTCTTGATCTTAATATGATCAATTCATTTGTGCATATTTTAATGTGATAACTGGATATTAATTTTTCTTTTTCAGCTGCCGATCATCATGGTGGTTGCTTTCTCGATGTGCATCATATGTCTCCTGATGGCTGGTAAGACACGGATTAATATTAATATCTGCTCTACTGTTATCAACATCTCATTGATTTACATTACAAGCAGCAGAATTTCATCACATGACCCTGGAGCACAAAAGCAGTCATAAGAGGCATATTTGTAGAAATAGCCAACAATACATTGTATGGGTCAAAATTATACATTTTTATTTTATGCCAATCATTAGGATATTAAGATCATGTTCCATGAAGATATTTTGTACCGTAAATATATCAAAACTTAATTATTGATTATTAATATGCATTGCTAAGAACTTCATTTGAACAACTTTAAAGATGATTTTCTCAATATTTAGATTTTTTTGCACCCTCAGATTCCAGATTTACAAATATTGTCCAAACCATACATCAATGGAAAGCTTATGTATTCAGCTTATTAATTTTGAAAAACTGACCTTTATGACTGGTTTTGTGTTCCAGGGTCATATATAGATATCAGCATCTGCAGCAAATCCATCTTTTTGCTCAGTTTGAGTCTTTGAATATTCTGTCTATCAGACTATATGCATTAAATATGACACTCACAAATAGAAATATCGCACTATTAATGTCAGGGTTTCTGGTATTTCCCAGGTGACACCTGGACAGAGACGCTGGCGTACGTGTTGTTCTGGGGCTTGGCGAGCGTGGTGACGGCCGGCGTGATCCTCTTCAACGGCCGGGACTTCGTCGACGCGCCCAAACTGGTGCAGAAGGAGAAGATGGACTGAACCTGCGTGTGTGGGAAGCAGCTCGGTCCCGCCGAGTCTTCATCCTCCTCTCAGGCCTGGAGCCTGTACTGACGATGAAGGCCAGGGGCCAGACGGGACGCTCCGCTGCTCTCCACACCAGGATCCTATCTCACAGACATCCCATAATTCCATGGGCTCTCGGGCAGCTTCACAGACACAGAGCGGGACCATGAGGGACTCGGCCCAGTCCTCGTCGTATCGGGACGTTTGCGAATCTGCCGTCAAATCAGAATCACGGTATTGTTTTCTAATGAAGAAAAACTCTGTCGTAACACTTTATAATAAAGTTACTGCGTTTTCAAATTAAAAGTTGCATCAACTTTACATTAACAATTGAATTTTTATTAACTAACATTGACAAAGTATGGAAGACCGTTTCCACCACGGCATGAAATAAAAAATATAAAATTTAATTTTTTTTAATACACGGCATGAAAAATAAAGGAGTTTATGGCTGATAATTCAGACTTTTTTCTTGTAATTCACTGTATATATCTCAACTTTTCAATTTAGACTTTTTTCCTCAGAATTTAGAGTTTTTATATTTTGCAAAACAATTTTTGTTTTGTTTCAACACAGAATAAAAATAAAGGTAATTATGATTTCTCACAATTCAGACTTTTTTCTTGCAATTGCAAATGTATATATTATAATTCATAATTTTTTCTCGCAATTCTGAAAAAAAAAAGTCAAAATTGTTAGACTAAAAAGTCTCAATTACCTTTTGAATTGTTTAATAGAGTGGCGGAAACAAGTTTCCATATCAAAGATTATTAAATGTGTATATAGCGTATTGTTAGTTCATTAACTAAAGCAAAACATTAACGAAGATATGTTTGAGAACGTCACACTTTAAGTTTCTGGATGCTAGCATTGGCCAATTAACTATATTATATATATATATATATATCAGCATTTATTAATCAAGCTTAATATGAATTTATGCATATACATTTTTAACACGTATAAAAAAAAAATCATTAATGTATATGTAGTAACATTTAATCTATATTATTTTCAATAATGCTATAAATATCATTTTATGTTGAAGCTTGTTATAAAGTGTTACTAAAACAGTAAGTTTTGTTCTCAGCAAATATATTTTATGCTAAATTGAGTTTTCCTGTTTTAAGCAAAAATAATTTGAAAATATTTTGAGGTTTTTGCTTAAAACAAGGAAAATATTACAAAATAAAAGTCATTTTATCTTCAATTCTGCTTAGATAAATAAATAAATATAATTTTTTTTTATTGGAAAGCAAGACAAACATTCGGTTCTGCATTGCGGCAGCTGCACGTCTCAGTATTTAGTGTTGAATTTGAGTATTTGAGACGGACCCAGCGGTCACATGGACTGGTTTTCTCCTCCTCTTCATCATCATGGTCTTCCTCAGTCTGTGATTCTGGAGTTTACACAAACGAACAGTTTGAGACCGAATCTTTACGTGGGACCAGCGTCTCGTGGTCCGAAGGATTTTCTGCGTGCGGGATCTGATTTGGGAGCTTCGGACGAATGATGCCTTATGTTTGCGATGCTCTTCATTTGATTCTTCTGTCTCACTGCTTACTGGATGAATGTAAATACAATGTCTATTAAACGTATCATGATGCTTGTGTGGGTCAGCTTCAGTCTGAAGGGAAGAGAGCACACATTGTTTCTGAAATGGTGCAATAATGAAGCAGGTCAGTTGCATTGACTGGAACGTGTGTGCATGACATTAGCTCAAGCTGAATGGACTTGAGGATGAAAATACCAGAGCGGATCAGCAGAGCGTCTAATTAAGAGCGCTTTCTCCTCGTGAACTCAATGACTGAGATTTAAACACTTCATCTACAAACTACAATTCAGTGGAAGCGTGTGTCTGACTTTTTCTCAGAATCGCATTTATTGCCAGTAATAAATTCTGTTTTGTTTCTGACATGGAATAAAAATAATAAAGGTCGGTCTAATTGGGACTTTTTCTTGCAGCTGTGAGTTTATATCTCAGAATTCTGATATCGGTTAATGGTCACATGAAACACAGATCAACTGTACAAATTCAAATTAAAGAAATAAAATGACATTTTGAATCTAAAAGATTGAATCTTTTTTAATTAGGGTTTTGTTGCAAAATTATTTTCATTTTACATTTTTGTGTGTAGTATTTGTTTTATATATATCTTATGATTTTATTTGTTTGGTGTATTTTGTTAATATTTTCATTTGACATTTTTGTTTGTGTAGTATTTGAATTTTTTTATGATTTTATTTCATAAAATGTTTTTTATTTATTTTCATTTTAAATTTTTGTTTGTAGTATTTTTTTCTTTCTATTTTATGATTTTATTTCATAAAATGTTTAGTGTATTTAATATTTTCATTTTACATTTTTAAGCTTTAATTCATTTGTAATGCTTTTTTCATTTCACATTTATTTAATATTTGTAATTTATTATTTAATTAATTCATAATAAAGCAGGTATTTTCTCAAAATGTATATTTCACTATTCTATTCATAGCTTGCTATTGTAACTCAATTTCTTCTTTTTACTCTGCATTGCGAGAAAAACCTGTACATTTTTATATAGTCACAATTAGCGTTTTATTTAGTTGTGCCAGAAATAATCTTCCCTAAAATAATATACACCAGTTGCTCCAAACTCATGTATTCACGTTTATGCTGCTTTTTCTATTTTTAGTGATCCTTCATTGCGAGCATGTCTCTGTCAGTCTGAAAAAGGACCAAAACTCAGCATTTAATGCTTTCATGAAGCTAAACATGAGTTTGCAAAAACAATATCTGATGTATATGTAGAACTTGAACAAAACAAAATCTAGAATACAATAATATACTATTATGTATTAATTCTAGACTGTAACATTGTTTGAAATGATAATATAGAACTTAAAATACACTGTAAAAACTCACTAATCTACTGAAGCTGGTTGTCTTAAACTTTTTAAGTTTGCTCAACTTTTCTTTACAGTACAACTCAAAAGTTGAGAGAACTTTAAGGTGACCAGCTTCAGCAGATTTGTGAGTTTGCTCAATATTTTTGTTTTAACTTTATACAACAAAAAGTTGAGAAAATGCAGAAATTTCCACAAAAAATACGTTGAGAAAACTCACAAATCTGCTGAAGCTGGTTGCTTTAAACTCTTAGTTTGCTCCACTTTTGTTGTCTTTTACTGTACAAGATAATATTTCTTTAAGTGCTGTTAAACAAGACAAAGAGCTAGAAGAAGAGTTCAGCACCCAATAAAACATATACAAGGCTTGAAGATTACGATCCAAAATGCACTATATATGATTAACCCAAATACACAAGTTCTACATTTAAAAACATTGCGTCTGATGATATTTCGTCCTGTCAAACATCACGCACTCTTCATTTCACAGACATATCAAACATTGTGATTTGACAAATATACAAATTCAATTTTCTTTTAAAATAACATGAACCGCAGTAAAAAAACGTTTTATTTACACAGTTTACATTCTCAATCGGGCGCACTAAATGTGACTGTGTTTGGATCATTATCTGCTGTTCATAAACAGTTTTATTGTTGTATTGAGAAAAAACAATAACACTTTTCTCAAAGCCTTTATATGGTATATAGTGCATAAGTAAAAAAAACGTAGTTTAATGCATTAATTATGCCTTGTAATGCATGATCACATGAATAATTGAAACCACATAATGCATATCTATTCATTCATATACCTTTAAAAAGTGTAATGCGTTAACAATACAAACTTAAAAAAAGCATACGACAAACAAACCTAAAAATATGATAATGCATTTTAATTTTGGTTGCAATTATAAGATATAATGCATTGCATTGTACATTATGAAATTGGATTATAATGCATTATAAAGGCTTTAAGTAAAGTGTCACAGGAAAAAAGGCCTTTTCTGATCATCCTTAATCATGTTTTCTGAAGGAAATATAATGTTTAAGTCCCAACAGCTTGTTTTCTGTACTAACGTATTGTACAACCAGCCCAAAACTGAAGATGTTGATCACGCGTGTGCAGAAGAAGTGACGTGTGTCTCAGCGTCAGACGTGACGTGTCGGCGGAGCGGCTTTCTCTTGCAGAAGGAGTGAAGAGCGGCGATCGGCACACAGCTGAGCGCTGACAGCAGCAGAAGAGCGATGAAGACCTGCCCGTACACCGGGTACTCCTTCACCACCGACCGACCCTGAGAGAGAGACAGAGAGAGACATATACTAGAGACGAGGAGATATCGACAGCACTGACTGCCCAAAGAGAGAGAGAGAGAGAGAGAGCATATACTAGAGACGAGGAGATATCGACAGCACTGACTGCCCAAAGAGAGAGAGAGAGACATATACTAGAGACGAGGAGATATCGACAGCACTGACTGCCCAAAGAGAGAGAGAGAGAGACATATACTAGAGAGGAGATATCGACAGCACTGGCTGCCCAAAGAGAGAGAGATACTCTGACTATAGAGACGGACAGATATCGACAGCACTGGCCAAAAATACGGTTTGTACAGTATAGAAACCATTGCGCCTATGGAGAGTCCCCAAAAGGATAGCTTACCAGACGTGTGTGAGTGTCTCGGTCTCTCTCTCTCTATCCCTCTCTCTCTCTCTCTTGTTCTCAATTCAATTCAAGATAGCTTTGTAACATAATGTAGTTGATGATGTAGAAGATGAAGAGACTGAAGAGGAGCAGAGGACTGACCACTGCCCACATCACCTTCCAATACCAATTCGGCCGATGACCCAACATGTCCTCGATGTCCTTCTCAAACCTGTCGATCACGAGCAGACATAAATCAGCACAAACATAACAATCACCCGACACCGCAACATCACCCGACACAGCAACATCACCCGACACAACAACATCACCCGACAATCACCCGACACAACAACATCACCCGACAATCACCCGACACATCCACATCACCCGACACAGCAACATTACCCGACACAGCAACATCACCCGACACATCCACATCACCCGACACATCCACATCACCCGACACAGCAACATTACCCGACACATCCACATCACCCGACACAGCAACATTACCCGACACAGCAACATCACCCGACACATCCACATCACCCGACACAGCAACATTACCCGACACATCCACATCACCCGACACAGCAACATTACCGACACAGCAACATCACCGACACATCCACATCACCCGACACAGCAACATCACCGAGCAACATCACAACAATCACCCGACTGGCGTACCCAACAATCACCCGACACAACGTCACCCAACAATCACCCGACACCACAACATCACCCGACACAGCAACATCACCCGACAATCACCCGACACAACAACATCACCCGACAATCACCCGACACAACAACATCACCCGACAATCACCCGACACATCCACATCACCCGACACAGCAACATTACCCGACACAGCAACATCACCCGACACATCCACATCACCCGAC
The DNA here is from genome assembly GCA_027564155.1 of Gymnocypris eckloni scoliostomus. Lineage (NCBI taxonomy): Eukaryota > Metazoa > Chordata > Actinopteri > Cypriniformes > Cyprinidae > Gymnocypris > Gymnocypris eckloni. The sequence goes on from CM050424.1 coordinate 16,887,530, forward strand.
ACATCCACATCACCCGACACAGCAACATTACCCGACACATCCACATCACCCGACACAGCAACATTACCCGACACAGCAACATCACCCGACACATCCACATCACCCGACACAGCAACATCACCCGACCCAGCAACATCACCCAACAATCACCGACACAGCAACATCACCCGACACATCCACATCACCCGACACAGCAACATTACCCGACACAGCAACATCACCAGACACAGCAACGTCACCCGACCCAGCAACATCACCCAACAATCACCCGACACAGCAACATCACCCGACACATCCACATCACCCGACACAGCAACATTACCCGACACAGCAACATCACCCGACACATCCACATCACCCGACACAGCAACATCCCCGACCAGCAACATCACCCGACCCAGCAACATCACCCGACCCAGCAACATCACCCAACAATCACCCGACACAGCAACATCACCCGACACAGCAACATCACCCGACAATATCACCCGACACAGCAACATCACCCGACACAGCAACATCACCCGACACAGCAACATCACCCAACAATCACCCGACACCACAACATCACCCGACACAGCAACATCACCCGACAATATCACCCGACACAGCAACATCACCCGACACAGCAACATCACCCGACACAGCAACATCACCTGACACAGCAACATCACCTGACAATCACCCGACACAGCAATATCACCCGACACAGCAACATCACCCGACACAGCAACATCACCCGACACAGCAACATCACCCAACAATCACCCGACACCACAACATCACCCGACACAGCAACATCACCCGACAATATCACCCGACACAGCAACATCACCCGACACAGCAACATCACCCGACACAGCAACATCACCTGACACAGCAACATCACCTGACAATCACCCGACACAGCAATATCACCCGACACAGCAACATCACCCGACACAGCAACATCACCCGACACAGCAACATCACCCGACACAACGTCACCCGACACAACGTCACCCAACAATCACCCGACACAACGTCACCCAACAATCACCCGACACAACGTCACCCAACAATCACCCGACACCGCAACATCACCCGACAAATCACCCGACACAGCAACATCACCCGACAATCACCCGACACAACGTCACCCAACAATCACCCGACACCGCAACATCACCCGACACAACAACATCACCCGACAATCACCCGACACAACAACATCACCCGACAATCACCCGACACATCAACATCACCCGACAAAGCAACATCACCCGACACAACATCATCCGACAATCACCCGACACATCAACATCACCCGACACAGCAACATCACCCGACAATCACCCGACACAGCAACATCACCCGACACAACGTCACCCAACAATCACCCGACACAGCAACATCACCCGACACAACATCACCCGACAATCACCCGACACATCAACATCACCCGACAAAGCAACATCACCCGACACAACATCACCCGACAATCACCCGACACAGCAACATCACCCGACACAACATCACCCGACAATCACCCGACACATCAACATCACCCGACACAGCAACA